>WUQG02295934.1:0-19462 GCA_011317285.2 Androctonus mauritanicus | reverse complement strand
CCTAGTATGGATTTACAAAAATTAATGAAAATATTTTGTGTTATAGGAGAGTAAACGTAATTTTCTAAATGTGTTAAATAAAAATCGTGTTGTAGAAATACCGTGTTATATGAATGTTTCCGCAATTTTCAAATCTTGTTAGATCGTGTTGTAGAAAACCGTGTTATAGGAGGGATCTGTACTGATAAAATTTTTATTATTTTAGGATAATTATATGATATTTTTGGAGTTGAATAACAAATCAAATGATAAAATCTCATTCTAAATTCATTATTAATTTTCGTACTGAAGAGTTAATTTAGAATTATCATCTATTGACATTAAATTTCATCAATAATTAAATAAGAATTTCTTTTAAAATAATAGACATATATGGAAAGCAAACCATTATTGTTATTTTCATTATGAATATCTTTCTGGAAATTATTTTAATGTTAAAATTAAGTTTCTCTTTTAAAGAATTTTAATGGTTAAAATTTTTAACGATGTTGTTTTATTCGTTTATTGTGTTGGAATATTAAAGAAAACAGCAATTAGCATTTTAATTGTTGTATAATTAACTGAAAAAATGTTTATTTTTTATGTTCTCAATACAAGCACATGAATAAAAAAAAAAAGAAAGTTTTATTTATAAAATATGCTAATTTTCTTGCTTTCTCTTCTATGATTTGGATTAAAATCAAATATTCTTAACTTTTTTTCTTTCATGCAGTTGAATAATATAAATTTTCAGTTTTGTTTTTCACAGTTTTATATATTTTTTTTAAAAATTATCTTATAAAAATATTTACTAAACTAAAAATATTTGGCATATTTTGCCATTAATTATAGAGAAGATATTTATTAAATTTATTATTATTTTGTTTACTCGTGTGATAAGAATGCCAGCGGATTAAATGAATCATCATAAATTAATTTATATAAATTGCTTTAAGAAAAAAAAATCCATATATATCACTGAAACAAAATTTGAAATTTCATGTTATGGAGAAAAAAAATTTCAAATATTTTTCTCTATAATTCTATATACATAGCTTAAACATGCAATACTTTTAATGCTACAACGTTATCCGTATGCTGTTAATGCTTATATGTAGTTATACATTAAATATAAGCAAGAAAATGTTAATTAAATTGTTTAAACGTTATTAAAAGATATACAAAAGTTCTTATCAATTTTTCTATATTTTATAACCGCATATTTGATAAATTACACGTGGTTTTTCTCCGTTAAAAAAAAAATAATCTGTGAAAACTTCTGTTATAAATACAGACTTTTCGGAACAGTAACAGAAACAAAGTTTTGCTTTCTATTCGAAGAAACTGCAATTTTATGCGAGATTTATTGCTACTTGATTATTTAATGTTCACTTATTTATCATTTTCTTCATTTTAGTTTAACAAAAAGAACCATCATTTATTTTATTGTTATTTTTATAATACGCTTAACTTTTTTCTTACTTAACGTTTACAGCAGCGAAATTTAAAGAAAAGAAAAAAAGCTATTCAAAAAATAATTTAAAAATCAAGAAGTTCCCTAAGGAAGTTAAATACACAAAAATGGTTAAAATTTATTATTATCTTTTTATACTTAAAGTTGGTTCTGTAATGGTTTTACTTTTTAAAACAGATTTTAACTTTCTAAGGTATTTAATTTAGTTTAAAAAAAATATATGTAAACACTTCCTATGTAAAGCGCTTATTTTAGTGCTTAATTTTTACGTTCAAATATTATTTTCTGAAATATTTTTTAGTCCATTGGTTATTGTTAACTAACATAAAACATAGTATCGTATATCCAGTATCTATTGATGTTTCGTGTCACGTACAGATTAAATTTTTCTGTAACATTTTGTGAGCGGCTTGAGATGCTTCGTCGGATTGTATTTGCCCACCGTATAAAAATTGAGTTGAGATTGACATTTGGTAAAAAACTCTATCGATTTCGAACGGATACAGAAGTAGACAGAAACGATACTTCTCGCATGTGATAATGTCTAAATCCTCCTATTGCTGCTCTCTTCCTCTTAAAATTCGAAGTCGATCGAGTCTTTCAGACCAATTCTGGTATATTTATCTCAATATTATTACAGACTTACAACCAAAAAAAAAAATTAGTAAACTTTCATTAATTTGGTTCTGAAGAAATCCCAGCAAAGGAAAACAATTTTCTTATAGCTATCATTTCACTGAATGGTAGTGCATAAATTATCCATCTTAATCGTTTAAGCTGGATTAATTGATAAATTACAGTGAAAAATTTATAAAAGCTTCGAAGGAAATTGCAAATAAAAGAGCAAGAAAATCGCATTACAAATAGAAAAGTAAATTTATGTTCTCCATCCTCGAATAGCCAATAGGTATCTACATTGCTACTAGAATAATATTTTTATTACTCTTGCATTTATTCTACACATCATTAAATGTCTCTCTCTCTCTCTCCTTCTCTTCCCGTTCTAATCATTCATCAAAAATATCATTTTTACCGCAAAATATTATTTAGTAATGTTTTCCCAAAAGTAATTATTTAACAAAAGTCTTTATTCATCCATCTTTGTCCATTTTACTGCATAAATTTGTTTTAATCTTCATTAAAGAATTATTTTAGAAATTCGCGCAATTTATCTTATTAAAAGTATCCATAGAGATTTCACAGAAAATTTTCTACATCATTTCTTCGAATGATTTAAATATTTATGCAATAAATTATTTTTAGTTGTTATCGTGTAATTACGCTCGAATTAAATATCATTAATCATAAAATCGTTTAGTATAATATTTATGATTAAGAGAACGAACAATATTCTAATTTTTTTTTTGTTTGAAAATTTATTCTTAAATTATTTGATGTAATTAAAAACATTTTTAAGTTCTAAATCAGCGTAGAGTTGCGAGTAAAGAGGAACAAGTGTTTTACTACTCTCTTTAATCTCTAATTGCATAACTAAAAACAGGCCTAGATAGATCCTAGCCATCAAAGTTTGGCTCTAGATTCAGAAGAGCCTCAAATATTCATATTCATGATGTATTTTTACAGCTTTTAAACTGGGATGAGGTCCCACCGACTGAGCAGATCTCACCTTTCTCAGGTTTAATACTGCTTTCAGTTAAATCTTCAGTTTGTTTGAAGTAACTTATGGAAGGTAATCTTCTAGAATAAATTTAAATCTTTTTGAGCAAACTATACACTATTTTTCATCAATAAATAAATACTTCCATTTCTAAAGTTAAAAAAATACTGCATTTGAAAAGTAAAGCACTAAATTTAGTACTTTATGTTAAACTTCACGATATTTTGGGGAAAATATATTTATATATACACACATTCATTTTAAATATTTATAATTAATTTTATAATCGCTAAATATTGATGTTTGTTTAATACTTTAATATTATTCCCACGTAACATCTAAACCTTTAGTTTAATCAAGTACCAGTGTACATTAAATTCTTATGATCTACACGAATTCTAAATTTGAAAGTATTCCTCAGTTCTCTGAGAGAAAATAACATTTTTATGGTTATATATGTTAAGTTTATGGCACAAATATTGTCTATACGAATGTATATCGTAATTACTACTTAAGTAACTACTGATCTTGTACAAACTTAAAAGTAATTAAAGATTCTAAATGCACTTACTGTTGAGATTATTTCATCGGTCTATAAAACGTTCTAACTTGGAAATTCCTCGAATTATTGTACGTAAAACAGTTGTCGTTTTATGGAAAGAGAGAGAATTAACAACTTCATTTCCTTTTAAAGGAAAAAATGGGGAAAAAGTAGGAAAAGTGAACTTTTCTATCTAAGCAAACTTCTCCTTAATCTTTCATCGTCATCATCATTATCGCCAGCTCTTTTCGATCTACTAGTGGATGAAGACCCCCGACTATTTATCTTCATTTGGTGTGATACTCTTGCTTCTTTTTATCCAACTGTTTAGATTTGTATCTCCATTTGCTTTTAGATCTTCTTGCTTACGAATCTTTTCTAGAGATCTTCGTTCTCCATCAATTTCGTCCATGCAATGTCTCTTCCTTTTTGTGGTTTTTCGTATTTTATTAAATTTTTATCCGGTTATCTCGTTATTAAATGCATTAATAACCATCGCAAATTGATATTTTACAAAATTACTGTCAAATATTACAATAATTGTACAAAAGACGAGTTAATTTATAAAATTTTTGATGCAGTTCGCAATTTTTTTGCGTAATTAAATTGGAAAAGTTTTTCGAAGTTAATTAAACGGAATAATTATAATAAAAAAAAAAAGATCATTGTATTAAACTTTCATCTGAGTTCGAAACTTCTAAAAAAAAAAAATGCACTTATGAATATAAAAGAAACATAATGTTCTGCAATAAATTTCGGAGTTTAGGTAACACCTCTATCTAGTAGTTGAATTAACTCCTTTACCAAAACATAATTTTATATCAAATCGATGTTAATTAACTTTTGATAAAGTCTTTTGAGTAAGTTATTAATGTATAAAGTTGACAGGAAAGGATATTGCAGGTGCTAAAACATTTCAGAAATTACGGTAATCCGTAACAGCATCGCACAGCATTAAAGATTTCGAAAAGATATTTATATATAGCCAGAAAATAATCGAAAAATCTATAAGTAATCAACGAAAATTACTTTTGGCGTTTAAAATAAAATTGTGCGAGTATAAAATAATTTTTTAGAATCGATTAGTAAAGATCTGCAAAAATTTATTCATAATCTTTTTTATTATTTAATTCTCCACCATAATTTGATAAAAAAATATACGTAAATTATATATATTCAAAGCTATCGAAGGAAACAATTTCTCGAATCGATTTTAAAGTTTGCGAATTAGCATAACAATTTATTGTAATTTTATAGTGTTTTCGTAACAATTTACATGCATTTAAAACATAATTGTTTCGTATTAGCATACATAAATATTAAAATAAACATAATTTATGATGGTACTCTTCTCATTCGCTACGAAATTAGGCGATATGTTAACGAAGTTATAATGCCCCTTTAATGCTCGAGTTATGTAGCAGATTTCTATCAGGAATATATAGACTATAAAGGATTGTAAAAAAAATCAGCATAATTCATTAAAATCATCTTAATTCTACACAAAAAAAATTAGCAAAAATGACGATAAAAAAGAAGAAACTCCGAAAGATGCGACAGATATATTTAATATAAATTAAATATTAAAAATATAATAATCATCGAGTTTAAGGATAGAAAATTTTTAATAGTCATGCTAATGAATGTATCATTATTCATAAAATTTGCATTTTCTTCAGCAGAAGAGAAATCAATAAAATTAAAAGTCGTTAAAATATAACAAATCGAGTTTCCGACTAAGTAGATCGGGTTGATGATAATTTCATAAATTATTATTATTATTTTTTTTAAATAACAAAAAATAAAAATCGAAAACGTTAATATTTAAAAATAAGGATTAAAATTAAAGTGTTGATGTCACAAAATCCATTTTTATACTGCTTAAAAAAGTCGCCGAAAGTAACGAAGGAAAAATATATACATATAAAAATAATATTGCTAATATTCACTTGAATAATTGAATATATATATAACCTAAAATCAAACACACAAAATAAATATCATTGAAAATTCTTGAAGCAACGATAAATAATTTTAAACTAATCTCGATATCATCTTTCGAACAGATATCATATGGGAAATATTCGCAAAAATAGCATAAAGTAGAAAAATATTAAAAAAAAAAAAAAATACAATCATCCGATACAGATAAAAATCACAATCCACGCTTCGAAGCATGAAATATATATCTCGGAAACGATTTTAAATTCAAATTCTAGAATACAAGTTCCAGAATTGTGGAACAAATCCCAAAAGTGGTTTTTTGAATTTTGAAATAGGATGACATCATCGTATGGGAAATGATGGATATATATATATAAGATATCATATAAATTTTATACCTGATAAAAAAAAATTCTCATTTTGATTATATTATACGATTTCATACATATTTATCAATTCGTATAACCTATAAAAATCCATCTCTATAGTTTTCATGTTGTTCAATTGCATGCGTTAAAAGAGTTGGATCGGTAATCCGGCATTAAAATGTCTATTTATAAAAATTGTTATTTATTTATTCATAAGTGTTGTTAATCCATCTTCATTATTTCTGCTTTACGTATTGATCGAGTTATCCGACAAAAATAAACAACTTAATGCCAAGCTATCGTATTTTCATACAGATTATGCAGAACTGCATTTTTAGAATTTTGTTCTGTTAAGATAAAATAATCAGATTAAACAATTTTTACTAAACTTGCTCGAAAATTACTTTTTGTTGTCGTCACATTCTAAAATTATAATTTTAGGTAGAAATAATTTTTTTTTTTTTTTTTATTCTCGTATAAAATAAAAATATGCTACAAGTGTATGGTTACACTTAATGAGAGATTATTAAGCTGTGTTATAAGTTATCATTATTTTTGAAAAATTAAATATAAATGTTATAATTATGATTGTTGTTTTATACCACAGAATTTGTTCGAGTTTTATTTTTAAAATAATAATAATAATAATAAAAATGTTTAAATTTATCTTAATTTGAGATTAAAAATCGGTAATCAGATAGGAGAAAACTAATTAAAATTTTGTTAATTAATGAATAGTCTGGTGACTTAACGATTATTTTACGTAATTATCTTTTTTTTACCAGATTAAATAAATTTTTTTAATATGATTCTTTATTATTCAACAAAGATGGGAAAAGTAGAAAGTCGAAAGGAATAGAATAAATATTGTAGCAATATCAATAATAATAAGTAAAGGGCATATATAATTAAATAAACAATAAATTTTTTAAATAATTTTGAAGAATATTGCAATGAAGAACGGATTTAAAAGAGAGCAATAATATAGGATTTAAAGATTAATAAATTATGTTATGTAATGAGGATTATATGATGGAAGGTCAAAAAGTCCTTATATTCATGACGCGGATGTGCTAGAGATCTGAAATTTTCTCTTTCAACTCTTCCTTCTCTACATATCCACCTCCTAAGGTCACACACTTCTCACACTTTTGGAACATTTTTTAATGTTATTTTTGTACAAATCAGTAGATTTGGAAGCAAACTAGCACGTCACAACAATAATGACTTCCTCATCATCGGAGAAACTTCTTCTCCGTAAATGTTTTTTCATATTCAAAATAGAAAGAAGTCTGAAGGTACCAAATCGAAGAATATGGAGGATGGGTCAAGATTTCTTAAGTCAAATATTCGCGCAGAAAACTGATTATTTCTGCAGCTCGGTATGCAGTGCATTGTCAGCTAGCAGCAACACATCTTTTGACTGCAAAGCACATCTTTTTCCTTGATACTATCTCGTAACTTTTGTATGGTCCTGTTATTGTCGCCTCGTTTTATAAGTAATCTGTTAATATGATACTTTTGCTGTCCCAAAACATAGACACCATGACCTTGTTGGACGGCCTTCTCTTGGCTCATCCTATAGATTGATGTGATCACGTTTGAATTCCCATTTCAGTCGTTTCACAGTCTCATATGGCGGACATTCCTTGCCATACACAGCAGACAGCTTTGTGTAGATTTTTTGTGCAATTTTCCCTTGAAGATGGAGAAAGCATATCACGACTCAGTACTCAATTTTGTCCAACATGATACCTCTTTCTACTATCACGTTTCTAATTCGGTTAAACAGGACGTGTCAAAACAAAAAATGGCATGCGTATTAGTAAGGCATTAACTTATCATTATTTACAGTTAAGATCTACAGCATCTGGTGAGGATAACAACTTTTTGGCTTTCCCTCGCATTATATTTTCTCTTATGCTATCTTAGATTTAAAATATCTTTAAAATATTTTAGATTTAAAATATATTAACCGAAATTTCCCATATCTAATATTAGTAGAAAAAATCTATGTTAAAAACCTATAATACAAAAATTAATAAAAAAAATAGTTTTACAAAAAAATATTTTTTCTCGCCCTATTTATTTTGTCTCACTCAACTCTGAAACTATAACAACATTTATCATTTTAATTTCAAACTTAAAAAGAAAATTACTTGCATTAATATGTGCAACTTCGCCTTCCTTTTTGATAAAGATAACTCTTCTGAGAATGGCTCACATCATAGTGTAGCATACCGAATTTGGTGAAAATCGATTCAGTAGTTCTCAAAATATGAAAGGATACCAACGTGCATACAAACACATGTTTTCAGACATTTTCAAAAATATTATAACCTATCTAATACCACTTACATCAAATAGCCGCATTCATCTACGCATCTGTACGAGATTTATTCAATAGAATTGTTATATTTTGTCCAGAAATTACGAAAATGATTACCAAGTTTTATACGCGATGATTCATGATTTACCACACTTTCCTTTTGGTATATATCAATGGAAAAATATAAATTTACTCTACAAATATTATACTTAGATATATCATTTTTTTTACTCATTATTTTTCGATCATGACATATTATACATTTTGTATGTACTGTATCTTAATTTCTTTCAGCATTAATTTTTCGATGGAACTTTCTAAGACATAGAAAATCGATTATTTCTGAAAATTATCAATAAAAAAAAATAAAATAAAAATAGTGGAATATACTAAATGAATATTTATTTTCTATCTATTATAATGAGTTACAATATGATCTACTTTAATTAATTAGGAAACAAATTACAAGCATGAATTTTTTTCAACATGCTAAGTTAATCGCGGTTCTTTAGTTATTGCTGTAAGAACTAATCTTCTTTTTAAGTTAGATTAACCTCAATAGATTGATTCGTAACTAGAAATTTTATAATTTCTACTATTCAAAAATTTGAAAAATAAAAATAAAAAAAGAATAATCACATAAATTTTACTATTTTTTACGTAAGGCGGGTTCTAATTGTGATGCAGTTTATTAATTATAATTTTAGTATAATCTAATGGATTAGATTTATGAAAAAAAAAATGAAATAAATTTATCTTCCATGCATGATTAATCAGAAGAGCGATCGAAAATCTTTGCATTAATTTATTCTAGCATATCAATTAAGATATATTTATTATCACTAATTAATTGTAATTTATGGATTTAATTCTACATTATAACGGAAATATGAGTTATATCAATTTTATTAGATGTTATTTTAAATCACAGTTACTCTGATTAATCTTCAAGAATCACGAATGGATTATATCAAACTGAAAATGCATTATTATTTTTGGCTATTGAGTTGATGAAAGAAATTTTTAAGGAATAATTTAAAAATGAATAAAATTCTATTTAAATCATAAAAAATGACAAATTTTCACTTACCCAACTTTAGCGAAATTGGTCCAGTAAGTCATAACAGCTTCGGATAACGCCATTTCCGATTTGGTATAATTTCTATTGAAATATGATAGTGAACCAATTAATGGTGCTCCAAATACGTAAGGTAAATCTTCACCGTGAATGCAACCCATCCTCTGCGAATAATTTCCTTCTTCTGATTGATACGCAAAGACATAAAAATAGGTTTTAAGTTGCACATGAGAATGATAATTTCCTGTCCTGATTAGCGGTGCTACAACAAGAGCATCACCGAGCGCATCAGCTGTTCCATCCAGAACATTGATCGGATGCTGAACAGGTTTAGTCCAGTCAGTGTATTCGTTGACAATTGTAAGAAATATCTCTTGGAGATGATAAGTGAATAGATTTCTCACAAGAGTACGTATAAGTCGATCTCTTCGATCGGGTTCGATACCGGATTTGTCTTCGTGTGAAGAAAACTGGAAATAAGATTCTATCCTCGTCACACCAAACAGCAGATCATACTGTCCATAAAGATTATTGCTGTCCTCCATAAGAATAGAAGGTTCCTTTGGGATGACAGTTCCATCGACAGTTGGTCCGAAACTTGTCAAATGTTCTGGGACATCCAGCTGTACTTTCATGATATCTTCGACCGATTTCCTCTCATGCAATCCACTAATTCGGAACTTTTCTGTATTGGGCAACCCAATTTGCGTGCTAATTCGTGGGCATAACTAATAGCATTAGGTGCTAATGCCCAAGAACTGAGAGCTGAACCACTCTGCATAATAGCACGATGAAACAATCCTAAAATTATTTAAAAACACTTATCAGTTTAAAAAAAATTTTGTTTTTATTCTACCAATTATTTTTACGTTATTAAACTATAACAGATTACAAAAATGTTTGCATTTATAATTTTTATCTCTAAAAATTCGTTTAACTTACTTCGGCAGTCCTAAAATAGATAACGAAATCAAATTCTGTTTACGTAAATAGGAAATTACCTTTAGCCATCGGTGATAACATCAGTAAATTGACGCAGGCAGCACCATATCCGTGTCCGAATATAGTAATATTCCTTGCATCTCCTCCAAATTCGGCAATATTTTCTCTTATCCAATGTAAAGCCGCTACCTGATCCATGATACCGTAATTTCCTCTAGCATAGTCATCCAAGGTTGGAAGGAAACCTAGAATGCACAACACGTCACAACATCATCAAAGAAGTTGTATCTTATTACTATAGTACTATACTGGTTTGATTTAATTACCAAGAAACACTTTCATCTAATAGTATCTCATATAGCTTCGAGAATCTAATCTCTTTATGTACTTCTATCTCTTCTTACTTTAAGAAGATTTGTTTGAAAACAATAGCTATCATTAATCACCTTGATATATATATTTAGTTAAAGGTTATTTTTCATAAAATGTCGTTTATTACTAAAGTAGCATTATAATAATGAAATATTAATATTTTATTGATAGCATTATGATTATTTTATGGTTAAATTTCTTATATCTGTAAATCTTTATGGCAGTTATTTAATAATTTATATTAAAAAAAAAAATGTATACTTAAATGTAACATGTTTAATTAGTTAGTTTAGTTTGGCGTTGTTTACAAAATTTTCTTTTTGGGAATTCGAGATTTATTTTATATTCATCTCATCTGTTGTTAATGGAATACTTAAATCGGTAGAGAATTATTCAATTGTCATCGTTATAAACTTGATTTATCTTATTCTATTATCTTGCAAATGACGTGAAATACTTGTAAACTTCATCATATTATTCTATTAAAAATTTCCTTTTTTTTGTAAAAATTAATTTTCGCTTTGAAGTTTTGCTTTTAAATTTTAGAAAATTTAATAACTTATCAATCAACTTAATTATTTTGACAATTGCCTTAGCTAGAGGCATTCTTTCTAAGTTATTTACAGTCTGTTCTCGAGTTTACACAAAGTTTAACGTCAAAGAGTTTATGAGACTCCCCTAATTACAAGTGCTTTAATTAACTCGATCTTACTCTTTTCGAGTGTTGGTCTTTATCCCTCGCCTAAAATAAGATTCTTGTGTATTTTAAAAATATTTTATATAAAGTTTTGTTGTAGAAAAGAATAAGTAATTTATCGAAATTATTAAGTTAATGTTTATGATAGAGAAAATTTTGTTTTGATAGAATGTTGTAAGATCTAAATTTGTTCTTGTTTAACATAAACCCCGTTTATTAATTACACCTCATTCTTATCACGAAAAGTTTATATTTTCAGTTATTAAATATAAATATGTACTTAAAAAGCTTTTAAAGATGATGTGCTAGTTATTTTCTATGCACTTATTCTTTCCTTTGTATCAGATATATAAGTAATGTTTCCTCAAATGTGTTACATGTATGTAATTGCATATATATTGCTTGTTTACATTCAGGTACGTAACAAGCTTGTAATAACATTTGTGTTGCGTGTAATTGGCTATAAAACTTTAATTCAGGTTTTGTTGCGATGTGCCACTAGCAGGATTACAATCGATTCGCATTGATTCTCATTCTTCCGATTCCAGTCGATCTAGATGAGGACTGCAGTATATTTATACTTTATCATACTCGCTACTTAATTCTTCTTAAGTTATTATTATAACAACGTATGAAAATTATTATTATATTGAAAATATAAACATCAGAAACATTAACCTAAGATATAGTGTAAAAGCTTTGAACTGTTAACAGAGATTAGAGGTTGTTACGACAAATGGATGGAATAAATCTTCAAGACACGTTAAATAGGCGAAACAAATGAGCAATAACATTCAACAGATGATGATTTTGATTTTCTTAATTAGGAATAATGAAAAATGTAAACGATTACTGTTTTATGAGGATTCACCTAGCGAGTCAAACATGTTTACATAATATTAATCTGATAAAAGAACGTATATCACAACATAGTTCTACGAGAAAAATTTTTATGAACTTATGTTTCATTATGAGAAATTATTAAGTATAACGTAACAAACGAAGAAGTACGTATAAGATATATTTTATTAAATTCATTTTTATAATTGAATTATTTTGATTTTTTTAAGGATCTTTCCTGTTTACATATGCTAACGAATTTTTTAAGTTTTCTGAATTAAACGTAAATATTCTTGGAAACAGGATAAATTGCTGGAACATCTTTCAGAATGTGGTTAAATTGGGCAATTATTTAGGGATTGGAACCTTTTTATGACAGAATTGTATCATTTAGACAAGCTTGAGGAACATCAGCCTATTAGAGCTTACAGATGATAGTCAGAATGTCACTCTTCTTGAGAATCATCTCCAATCATCAAGAAACTTCTTTCAATGACGTGACAATTGTATTTAAAAATATTGAGAAGAATGCATCAAATGTTTTTATTAATAAAAAAAAAAGAGTATTCGCTAATTGAAAAACAATGCCGGAAGAATACTGAATTATAATCAGAAAGGTGCTACTAGAGAAGAAGAGAGAATAATATAATATTTTTAATGCAAGATATAACTAATTCAAACTTGATTTTAATGTCATAGAAAAATATTATCGTTAAGTAAGATTAACAGCAAATCTTGAATGATTGCTAGCATATACATTTATGGATGACGATGCATGTAAACAGGATTCCACAACTAAAGCAATTGCCATTCATAGAAAATAAATAACCAACCAAAATGTTTAATGCATGAAACTTAATGCACAACATAATATGCTACTTTTGTAAATATTTTTATCCAGTTAAAATATCAGAATATATGCTTATCTTTTCAATATTTATTTTTCATACGCATGTATACACAATATAATTTTTTTCACGTTAAATTTTACAATATTTTAAAAAATTTTTGGTGAATTAACAAATACAGATAATTCTGAACATTCAGATTCATTTATTTATAAACAAAAAAAATGTTTAAAATATTGTAATTAAAAAAAAAAATTCTTAAAAGTTCTAAATAATTTTTAATATTTTAAAAATTCATTTTAATAATTATACGATTTTTTTTAATAAATTTTCTTTAATATTTTAAGAAACAAATTTAAAAATTATTATTATTATTATTATTATTATTAGCTGAAAAATTAATTTTATTATTAATTTAAAATATATACAATCTATTAAAAATAAATTTATTTACTTTTATTACCACTGTTAAAAGATTAAACTAGTTTTTAATGTTTTTAACCCGTTCAACTCTATTATATACATAAAAAACATTACAGGAAGATAAATTAAAAAAATAAAAATGCATTAAAAATTGAAATTATTATTATTTTTTTCCTGGCAATGGTTTAAACATAACGAGATAACAATTGCTGTAATCGTATTTCTTAAGTAAAAACGTTTTAAATTTATTAAATAAGAAAAATAAAAAAGAGAGAGAGATGAAGATGAAAAATTTATTAATGTAGCAGAAAATTCGCACTGGTAGAAGAAGAAAAATAAAAAAAGATAATAATAATAAAAAAAAAAACACAGAAATATGATTCTGCAAGTAGAGTAATTGAAAATAAAAGAGACGAATGGAAAATAATAATAACAATAATGAAAAAAAAAGATAAAAAAAACTCGAATGAAAAGATTAAAAACTGGTAAGATGATGTAGAAATTCGAGATGGTATCAAAAATTAAATTTATCGCGTAAAAAAAAAAAAAATTCGCATTTTTCTCTCTCGGAGATCTACAGCGATATTTAATTACGATGCAAAGCATCACCTACTTCCATAAATTGAGTTAACATTGAAAATAAGTAAAAATTGAATATTTATACGTGTATTGAAAAATTCCATCTTGAATATTTTTAATGGAAAAATAAAAAATAAGAATAAAAATCAATCTTTATCTATATAGAACGGCATCGCATCTTTAAGAAACATAAATATTAAAAATTTAGTAAAATATATTTTTTCAAACAATATATTTATGAGACATGCATATTTATGTAACCATAGATGTTATGTGTTAATGATACTTTCGATGGTTAATATTTTAGTAGTCATTCGTGAATGTAATCTGATAAAGAAAAAAAAAGAAAGAAAACTCCTTCAATCTCTTCTAATCTAAAGAATATTTTATTTAAAATTGTTATTAAAATGATAATAAATATATGTATAAAATAACAATAAATGAAATTTTTATAAACGCTAAAATAATAATGTAATTTTTGATAAGATTAAATAGTTATAAAATCGATAAATCGAATAATGTTAGTTGGTTTTAATGAAGTTTTCTCCTAATTATAATAAAAGTAATAACATTAATAACAAAATCGATTCGATTCTTTCCGTAAAAGATCCTTTAAAATTTATATGTCACCTTGGTGGTATGAAAAATGTTCCTGTTTCGACACGATGACCATTATTTTAACGATACGATTTGATGTCAAAAGGAAGCTTGAGGGCGGATGAAAATATTTAGTATGTCCTAAACCTGACGTTTCGTTATATAGCAGGACTAAACTATATGAAGCGTAAAGATTTCGGTTGACCCAGATGATTGTTATGATTATTTCGTCAAATGTTATGAGGGTAAATCGGTAACGTGTGTGATCGGACAGATTTTTTTTTTCTTTTTTTGTATCAGGCGACGTCGCGAACCATTAACGTTATCATCATTGCAATCGTCCTCGTTGCTGGTGGCATTGACAGATAAAAATTGCCAATAATTAAATTTTAAAAAAAGAAATTACTGTTTTTTTCTATATAATTTCATAAAAAAATGATGTTTGTTTATTATTCAGTCCTAAAAGATCGACAGAATTTTAGAATTTTGATTTGTAACATTTACATAAAATGAGACATTAATTTTTAGCATCTCGTTTGAGATTCTCACAGTTTAATGTTTATAAATCGATAAATTATCAATTTTTTTAATGTTTAGATTAAAATTTTAATGCATTTTTTGAAATAAATCGCATGAAAGTGTAAATATTTCAATTATTTCTAGCAGTTTCTTCAGGAAATAATTCTCTCATACGTTTTTATCCTTAAAGAAAATTTCTATTAAAGATATTCGTTATAATATAAAAATTTCGAAATTTATCTAAATTTATTGAGTTATAATTTTATATGGGCCTATATTTGATTCATTTGCAAGGTGTTTTAAAATAATTGATAGTGAAAAATTAATTCCTTTCATTGTTTTAGTCGGATAAATCTAACGATTTAGCCCTTCGGAATGAGCAGGATACATATTAACAAGAAGACAGTTTATGAGTTGTTATAATAGCTCAGTCATTGATTCAAACAGTCATTTAATAAAGCCTTCTGCTTATAATACTACAAGATTCAATGCCTTATCAAATCCAATCATGTTTTATGTCTCATAACTTTGAGAGAGTTGAGAGTTACGATTTTTCGTAGTCTACTTGTATGATACATTTCTATGCTGATGGAATAAAAAGTAGCAATAGAATTTATCTGTAATATTTATGACCACGATCTGCTCACGTCCTATCTTCCTCCCTTTTTTTTATAAACATACCTATGCTTCATTTGTGTCTATAAAGTCACGAATATCTATATCAGAATCCGCATAAATAATGCATTTTTTTACTGTTCTTGATTTTAGAATATTTAGAAATTTTTTAATTAAAATTTTATTGTTAAACAACAGGGAAAAAAAAATTCGCTAATGTTTCGGTAAATCAGAAATGCTGATATGACCAGTTTTGATTGAGTTAATGAATATTTATATCATTGATTTTAATGGAAGAATATTTTGTATAGAATGGAGACATACTGATGATATGAATGCATTTTTAATCCAACATAGCAAAAGTTTTGAGCGTTTTTATTGATTGATTTAACTTGTAAATTTGAAGCAAAGTAAGATGTTTGTTTGCTTATAAGCATAAAAATTAGGAATAATAATAATAATTATTCCAATCTCCACTTGCAAAGGTGAAAAATGGTCGAGAGAAAAAGAGAATAATCGTCATCACGCCACCACAAACAAGAAAAAGTGAAAAACTTAATGCCAGATATAATTTTCATGATACTGTATCTTCTAAAAATTTTCAGGCAGCATAAAAATCGATAACTCATGATGCTAACGCTATTTCTTTTATCACATTTTAATTATGATTAATTTTGTATTAATGAAGCTCTAAGTAGCGTTCACTTTTGTAGTTTTCTATCATTACTTATAGTAAGATCGCACGTATCAGGCAACTTACTCAGATTTCTAATGATGTTTATTAGGAACTAAATTAATTCTGCCTGTTATGGATCTTATTTCAAAATAATTATTTGGCATTACATTCAAAAATAATTTTAAATCGTTACTGTTTAATGTTAATTATAAATTTTCTATCCAAAAATTTAATAAACAATTTTTATTACTTACTATTTATAGAATATATTTCGAACATCACTAAAATTCTTCATGAAAGTTAATTCAGATCGCTCGAAAGATCTTCAAAATAATCAAAATTTTTATCAGATTAAAATCGATAGATCTTAGGTTACTTAGCTTCTATTTGATGATACTATCTATCAAGTGTTTGGTTACTTGTTACTTATATGAGGACCATCATAGCTCAATGAGGTAGAAAGGATACCCTTATATATTTCTTTTTTTTTTTTTTTCGTTTAGTTGCAGGAATCGTGTTAAAAGCTAAAACGAAAGTGAATCAAGATCTGCAAGCAACTACTTTCTTAACTTGGATGTTAAATGTTTGATTACTTAGTTTTAATTTCGTCAAACTTGCTGCTTAACACTTAGATGTACTTAGATGTTTTAGCAACACGTTGATAGAACTTAAACATAATAATAAAATTTTATATATATATATATATATATATATATATATTATTATGCTTAAATCTTAGTTTTGATTTAACATGTTTTCAATATTTAATCACGTTAGAAATGAATTTTTTTTTAAGTCTAAAAAAAACTGTTTTCAATCTTCGAGAAAATTGATAGGCACATTAACGTAAGTAAGGAAGAAAAGTAAACAGAAAGAAAGGAAAACAACGAATAACATTAATTATCTAAATAAAGCATTACGTCTGAAAATAGTGGGAAAGAGCATCAGAATTGGAAATTGTTAAAAAACAGAAAAAAAAGGGGAAAAAAAATTAAATTCAGAATCGTTAATTAGATTCTGTACTCTCTTAAGTGCTTTACTGCGGGAATAACTTTAGATATTCGCTATTTATATATAATGTTTATGATATTGTAAACAGAACGATTTTTTATCAAATTTCTTGCGTGTTTGTTTAGAAAATCCGACCAAAAAAATGACTAAAAGATGTTTCAAAGTATCCAAATCAGATTTAGGGAAGTTTTCTTCTAAATTCTTAGAGAGAAAATTCCGAATTTGATCAATTTCATATATTTTAGAAATCTTTTTTTTATATATATAGAATTAAAAAGAACTCGTGTACGTTTATTGCATTTATATATGCTTTAAAAACAGAACAGAGTGTTTACTGTATAGAATAAATCAAACAAGTAAATATTACGCTTACCAAAAAAAAAATAATAATAATAAGACTACAGTTTACATTTCCAATTGAAGAAAATTTGTTTTGGATTATTAAACGAGATTTAAATTTATATGTGCGCGAAAACTATATGAAATTTCATACTGTCTTAACTGGGGATTTTCAAAATTGGAATTTTAAGCTTCTTCTGTGAAGCGAAAGTTCTCTTTGATCCTTTCAATCTCCATCTTAAATAGGTTTAATGTACAAACATTCGAAAAATGTCTTCGAAACGTAATAGGTAATGGTTAACCGCCCGTTAAATGATTATCATTCATAGAATATTCTTTTTTAATAACATTATATAAAATAAATTCATGTTTTTTTTATAGTAAAAATAATCAATTTTTGAAAGCAAACAAAAATGCTATTTGCAAGAGATTTAATTAAAAAACTGTTTTATAAACCTCTTGAATAGTAGGAATTATATCGTTTATTTCTAAATATTATAAATTTTTAATGGTTTTTTTAAGATGATAAATTCTTGTTTACGATTTTTTCTTAAATATAAAAACGAATTTAATTCGATTAATGCTGCTTAAGCTACGAAAATAAAAAAAATAAATAAATAAATAATCTGAAAAATAATTTAATTCTGCAGAGAACAAACGAATGCATTACCATTTTCTATTTTTCAAAAATTATTAAAACAATTTTAATACAAAAATTCATTTAAATAAAAATTAAATTACATTTTATATACATACATTATCGATAAATCTAACGTGTGAGAGACATTTCAGTTAAATTGATCCATTAAGTAGAAGATTAAATTTTTTTTTTTTTTTATTTTTTAATTTTTTGGTTATAAATTATTAAGATTTTAAAGAAAAATTAAATTTGCAAGATAATACTTGTACAAGTTAAATAATTTAACAAATTAAAATGTAAACAAATCTCAAAACAAAAATAAAAACAAATAACGAATTATTATTATTATTATTATTTTACATGTTTTAATTATAAAATTTTTATATATCTGACTGAAAATTCGAAGAAATAATAATTTCATTAATGGAAAAAAGAAATTTGTGGAGTTTTAATTTAATTCTACAGTATATGGGTATATGTTATCTACATAGGAGCTTATATTAAATATATATATTTTTTAAGTTAAGATAATTATGATGGTGTTTAAGTTTATAAAGATTTGTTAAATATTTATTTCAGTGATTAAAATCGAAGATTTATTCGTGTACTAACCTAATACTCCAAGACGATAATTAAAGGTGATCACTACAACATTTCCGAAACTTGCCAACACGCTTCCATCGTAGGGATTTCCAGAATTCCATTCGTAAGATTCGCCATGTATGTACATCATTACAGGCAGATATACACCTTCCCTTCCACCTGAAAATATATAAAATAATCTTTCTTGTATTCAAGATAAGTTATAAAATAAAATATATCATTCTGATTACAGTGGTACCTCGCAATTCGACACTAATCCTGAACTATTGTCGAATTAAAAAACTGTTGAATTGCGGGACAATATTTCCCATATAAGACTATAGAAAATAGATCAATTCGCTGTCGGATTCCCAACCCACTTCCCTTAACGGGGAGGTGAGATACACTATATTATTTTCTTTACTACACACATTTTACTATTGTTTAACAC
>WUQG02295823.1:0-19463 GCA_011317285.2 Androctonus mauritanicus | reverse complement strand
TCTCAGTTTCTGTGTGAATTGGTACTCTTTCTGTAACTTCTGTTTCCTCTTTCGTCCTCTCAGTTTCTGTGTGAATTGGTACTCTTTCTGTAACTTCTGTTTCCTCTTTCGTCCTCTCAGTTTCTGTGTGAATTAGTACTCTTTCTGTTACTTCTGATTCTTCTTCCGTCCTTTCTGTTTCTACATGAATTGGTATTCTTTCTGTAATATCTATTTCTTCTTTCGTCTTCTCAGTTTCTACGTGAATAGGTGTTCTTTCTGTAATTTCTGCTTCTTCTTCCGTTCTCTCAGTTCCTACGTAAATTTTTGTTTTTTGTGTAACTTCTATTTCGTCTGTTTTCTCAGATTCTTCATAAAGTGGGGTACCTTCCGTAATTACTATTTCTTTCGTCCTCTCCGTTTCTTCATCAGTTGGTGCTTCTTCCGTAACCTTAATTTCTACTTTTGGTTTTTCTGTTTCTTCGTAAATTGATGTTCTTTCAGTAACATCTGTTTTTTCTTTCGTACTCTCTGTTTCTATTTCTGTTTCTGTTAGTATTCTTTCTGTACTTACTATTTCTTCCTTTGTCCTGCCAGTTTCTGTCTGAACTGGTACACTTTCTGTGGTTTCTGTTTCTTCTTTCGTTCTCTTAGTTTCTTCGTAAAATGGTGCTTCTTCCGTAACTCCTGTTTCTTCTTTCGTTGTTGTTGTTTCTCTCTGAATTGATGTTACTGTTTTTTCCGTAACTGCTATCGTCATTTCAGTTTCTCTCTGAAGTGGTGTTTCTTCTGTAATCCCTATTTCTTCTTTCATCCTCTCTGTTTCTACGTGAATTGGTGTTCCTTCTGTAATTTGTACTTCTGATTTAGTCTTCTCAGTTTCTAAATGAACTGGTGTTTCTTCTGTAATTACTGTTTCTTCCTTTCTTTCAGTTTCTGTATGTGTCCGTTCTGTAACATCAGTTTCCTCTAATCTCGTCCTCTCAGTTTTTATTTGAAATGGAGTTCCTTCTGTAACTTCTGTTTCTTGTTTCGTTTTTTCAGTTTCTACATGAATTTGTATTCCTTCTGTAGTTTCTATTTCTTTCGTCTTTTCTGTTTCTACGTGCACAGATGTTCCTTCTGTAAATTCTACTTCTGCTTTGGTACTTTCAATGTCTATGTAGCTTGGAGTTCCTTTCGTAGTTTCAATTTCTGTCTTAGTTCCCTCAGATTCAGATTGAACTGTTGGTTCTTTCGTAACACCTGAATCCATTGTCGTCCCATCAATTTCTATATGGAATGGTGTTTCACTTGTAATTCCCAATTCTTCTGTTTTCGTCTTCTCAGTTTCTGTGTGAATTAATAATCCTTCTGTTACTTCTTCCACTGTTTTAGTTTCTGTGTGAACCGGTATTCCTTCTGTTACTTCTGATTCGTTCGTTTTTTCAGTTTGGATGTAGATTCCTTCTGTTACTTTAGTGCCTTCATAGATAGTTGTGTCTTTCGTTATTTCTTTATCGGTTTGTGATTTTTCTGTTTCATCTTTCGTGCTGTCAGTAACTATATGAATTGGTATTATTTCCGTTTCTATCGCATCGGTTTTTTCAGTAGGAGTAGGAGTGGTTGTTGCTTCTTTCACCTGTTCAGTTCCTCTCTGAATTGGTGTTTCTTCGATTTCTTCCTTAGTTCTTTCAGTTTCTATGAGAACTGGTATTCCTTCTGTCACTTTCTTTTCTTCATCCTCATGAATTGTTGTTTCTTTTTCTATTTCTTTCGTACTTTCAGTTTCTGTATGAATTGGTACTCTTTCAGTTTCTACATCTGTAATCTCTTCGTCATATTCCGGCTTATGTGTAACAGAAATAGCCGGAGTTCTATCGGTGACTTCAGTTTCCTCTAAACGTTTGGTGTCTTCTTTAGTGTGATCCCTTTCTAAATAAATTGGAGTACCATCCGTGGCTTCCTGTTTTCCTTTTGTGATCTCTGTTTCCGTAATGACTACTGTTCTTTCTGTGGATTCAAAAATTGGCGTACTTTCTGTTTCAAATCTTTTCTTCTCGGTTTCCTGAATTATTTTCTGTGTAGTAGAAACAGTATCCTTAGTAGTTATACTTATCGTGATTGGTTCTTCACTCTTTTCCTCCTCAGTTTGCTTATCGGTTTCTTTACTTTCGACAGATATTGTCTCCTTGACGATTCCCTCCGTTTGGAAAGAATCCTCCTTTACTGCTGTGGTTTCATAAGATGATTTGGTAGTAGTTTCTAATAAAATAGTAGAGGGCGAAACGGTCGATGTTTGATCTCCAGATAGATACGTCGTTTCGGATTCCTTATCCCAAATAAGAGTAGTTACAGTAGTAGCTTCATCAACTACGACTGGTTCTGTTCTCCTATCCTGTATTTCAGGGGATGCACCAGTGATCACTTCAAATTTACTCTCGGGAATTTCTGTTATTGCATCTTTGGATGGAGTCGTAATTCTTCCGACTATAACTTCTGTAGAATGAGCACCGCTCTCGGGGTGCACTTCTATCTCGGCTATCAATGATGTAGGGCTGGGAATTAATACCGAATGAGTTTTATCTTCTTTATCAACGGACGACATCAAAGTAGATGTTTCAGTCGTTTCGCTGGTTGAAGAAGTCTGATCTCTTATTAAATCGGTTTGATCTTTGATAGTTGTTTTATAAGTAGATATTCCTTCTTCAGTTACGTCTTTGGATGTAGTCGAAGCCGATTCTTTATCTTCAGGAAGTAAAGTCGATGAAATATCGGATATAGTTTCTGTAGTCGTTAATAATCCTCCTCCTCTCGATAGTATATCGGGTAACTGGGATGATGGTTTTTCTTCTACAAATATTTCTGTCTTTGGTACAATTTCTGTAATTATACTCTCTTCTGTTTTTACTGAGGTAATCTCTGGAGTCTCGGTTATCTCTTCGATCTTGATTGATGTTTCTGAAATTTCTTTATCAGTCGATAACGTAACTGATCCTTCTGATGGTGCAATTTTGGATGTAGTCTCCACTGAAATTTCTTCTCCGCTCTTTGTTGTACTCTCCCGAGAGGCAGTTTCTATTATTGTTGTGTCTCTAACTTTAGCAATATCATCTTTGGTTACATCTAAGTTTGACGAAGTAATTTCTTCCGACAAAGTAAGTGTTGTTGTCTCTAATTCTAAAATATCTTTGATAGAAGATGTTTCTATTTCGCTTTTTGTCGATAATGTCGAAGTTTTTTCTCCGTGCAAAACTTCTGATGTGGTATGATCTTTCACTATTTCGTCAGTCCAAACAGATGGGGTCTGCTCTTTTATTACTTCTTCTGTCTCCGTTGTATGTTCCTTTGGAGATTCATCGGTTAAAACTAAGACATCTTTTTCCACTTCATCGTGAGTTGTAGAGTCACTTTCCGTTTCTTCTGATACAGCAGATAGTGTTGTATGTTCTTTAGTTATCGTATCTGATACCAATGATGATATCGATGTTGTTTCTTGTTCCTCTGGCATCACAGATGAAACTGTATGCGCTTTAATTGTTTCTTCGTGTCTTGGCAGTTCTGTAGAATAAGTTTCCTGACTAATTTCCGAAACTGTAGTCGACATTATTTCTTCTTTCGTAGTTTCATCTAAAACAACGGTTGTCATTTCTCCATTGATGGCTAAAGAACGAAACAATTTTATTTTCAACTAAAATTATAGGATTTTATTCGAAACTTACACTTATTTTGGTGTAAATTGCGAATGAAGTCTTTATATGTACTTACGGCAATCGTATTCGTCAGGACAGCAGTGATCGTGTTTCGTTTCTCTTGGTACACAACCAGGTTTAGGTGGCTTGCAAATTTTCCAATGGCACGAGACGTCACCTGATAAACAATAACAATATTCACAAGGCGATGTCTTGTTGATAACTTCTCCGTCTTTATACACTTCATCATTCACGTAGCATTCGGTGCCTAAATTAATATTTTATTGACTTAAAAAAATTTAATTAAAAAATTTTATCGCAAATTTTATTTATATTACCTTCATCGCTATCTTCGATCGCTTCCGTAATTTCTGTTGTTTGAGATACTTTTTCTGTAATGATCTCAGTCGACGTCGTTGTAAATTGAAATTTTGTATCTGAACTGACTTCAGAAGTCATAATTTCGGTTTGTTCGTGTTTTGTAGGAATTTCGGTGATATCTTTTTCTTCAACTTTAGTATCATTTTCATCCGTGACGCCTTTTAATTCTTCATCGACAATCTGTTGTTGCGATGGTTCTTCCGTGGTAGTTTCTTTTGTAGTATCCGTAAATACAGATTCGTGTTTCCAAACTTGTGTTGTTGTTTCAGTTTTTCTCTCTGTGCTGATCTCTATATCTTTAAAAACTTCTTCTGTAGAACTTGGTGTTGATTTTGAATGTTTTTCGATAAATGATTCTGTATCTTCCCAAATATGTTCAGTTGGTGGTGACGAAGTTTCACGGATAGCGTGAGTTTCCTCCAACTGCTTAGAAGTAACGATTTCTTCCTCAGTTTCTGTTTGAGTTGTCGATTTTTGTGTGATTGCATCTGTTTTTGTAGTAGTTTCTATAGTTTGGATACTCTCAGTTTTAATTTCTTCTTTTATCGAATGCGCAGTAGTAGTAGAAACATCTTTATCTTCCACTTCAGTCGTAGTTTCCGCTTTTATAACAGTAGTTTCTACTTCTTTGGTTTGGTTTCTACTAGGTGGAAGTTCTTGATCTATGGTGGCATCTGGAAATGTTATAAATATAACTTGTTCTGTTAAATATTCATAATAATGATAAATTCATTGCAATCAATAATTTTCTATGATTTAAATAAAAAATAATTATGTGGAAAAAATTTGACTATTATTCTGTCTTAAGAAAAAAACATTTGACAATATAAATTTCCTTACCGCACTCGTAATAAGGACAGCATTCTTCGGGTTTAGTGATAATTCTGCAATTTGTGCTATCTTCCGGGATGGGTTCGCATACAATAATGTCACATGCAACAACGCTATTGTTGCAAACGCAATCTTTTTCACAAGGATATGCAGGTAGCACCGATTGGCCATTCTGATATATTCCGGTAGCGTATTGACAGTTTCCTAGAATGCAATCGTACTTTAAGATGTCGAAAGTAATAAATTAATTTCTGATTATAACTTTAATCGAATATGCAATAATTATTATGCTAAAAAAAAAACTATATGAGCCTACCTTCACCAGGTATAGTTCCGGTAAGTATCGGTTTTCTGGTAGAAGGAGTGAAAGTAATGCTTTCTGTTGTAATCGCATCTTCTCTTTCAGTCGTGTATTTTTCATCAGGAACTTTGCCAGTAATCACAGTTTCTGTTGAAGTTTGACCTTCGGTTACAGAACTTTGTGTACTTTTACTTTCAGTAATTCCCGGTATGAATTCAGTGATTCTATCTCTACCGTGAATTTCGGCCGTTTGTTCGTGGTGTAATTCTGGTGTGGTAGAAATGACATGACTACTCAGCGTTTCTTCTTCAGTCGGTAGCTCAGTTTCTTCGAATGAGATGGAAGTCGATTTTTCCGTTGTTGTGTCTATTAATAATTCGGATGTTGTTGTAACTTTAGTCGTTTGGCTGATGGAATCTGTAGTAGTTGATGGTTTTGTAGAAGTTACGGTAACGGCTTCGTCTATCTGAATAGATTTTTCGGTAGAGTAGAGGGTTTCTTTTTCGGAAGTATCTTCCAATTCCTCCCCCGTTTCTTGTACTTTAGACCAGGTGGTGGTTTCTGGTTCTATCGATGTATGCGTATCTGTCGAAACGGCTTCTTTTGTTGTTTGGTCAATTAAAATAGCGGGTGAAGTAGCATCGGTCGATATTTCCTCTTGGGATGCAGCTGCTGTCTGCTCTGATTCTACCTTTGATGTAACTGGGTATGATTCCGTTTCTCCCTCGGTAGAGGTTGTAAACGCTGAAGTGGTGACGTGTGGTTCGTCTGTAGTGATGTCGGTTGCCACCACTTCCATTCCTTCTATAGGAAACATGGAAATTTCTGTGACAGTTCTCAAATCTCTTGATTAGTAAAGTACGTATACTTACGACAATCGTATCTATCGGGACAGCATTGACCATTGGATTTAGTCAGTGGTACGCATCCTTCCCCTGGTGCGTGACATTTTTCCACAGCGCATACTACAGTATCTCTCATGCAGTAGCAATGATTGCAAGGATCTTCGGACTTGACCCGTTCTCCGTCGGCATACATGTGATTATTAACGATGCAACCTGTAATTTATCGAAAAATATAAATAATAAGACATCCGTTTGTCTGTTATTTCCGGGCAAGATCCGACAAAAACTTACCTGTTGGCTTATCTGTTGGTGTGGGTCCTGGAGGTTGAGTAGTTGCTACGTAACGAGCTGTGTAAACAAACACAAATTATTCTAAGACATTTTAAAAATTTAGATAACATAATAGGGTTGTTTTCTCTGCCAAAACACGTGATAGATCGACCAAACAACACACAATAGAAGAAGGTGACAAAGTTTAACGAGGCACGAATATGACCTAAGATTACTTACAGCAATTGTAACGTGATGGACAACACGAAGGTTCACGATATACTGGAGTACAACCTTCTACTTTAAGTTCACAATCCTGCATCACGCAAGCGCTGCTATTTCTTATACAATAACAAACTTCGCATGGTTTATCAGGATTCCGTGGGAGTTGTGCACCATCAGGATAAGCTTCCCCATTGAAGTAACAACCTGTTATGTTATAGAACAAATTTTCCATGAGCTACTGAACCTCCTATTTAGATGATAAATGATGGTTATTAAACTGACAATGCGTGATTAACTAATCGGAATGATAATACGTATCATAATTTTATTGCTTTATGATGGTACAAGTTTCCGAATACGAAACTTTTAACGTTATCGTCATCGAAGAAAAAAGCCAATTTTTTTATTTTATGAAACTTACCCATAGGTTCCTCTGTAGTAGTTGGAAGAGGAGTTGGAGAAACATCTAGGAATAAAAAAAATTATATAAAAAATCCAAGAACTAAAATTATTTAAAGAAATTGCTCTGCGAATTAAAATTTCATAACTTTTCCAAGTAAATAAAATTTTCATGAAACAACTATGGTCTTTTTTTAATGTAATCGCCTATTTTTGTTATAGAAAAAAACGCAATAAAGTTTTGTAGAGAAAATCCTTTACAGAAACTTTTTATCGCTAAAAAGTTTGGAGTTTGGATGTATATATATATTTTCCTTTTTTAATGTTTCTTCCATAAACTCAAAGTAGTTTACATTATCCAGTTTGACTACTGTACATCTTAAAAATTTATCTAATGTTTTTTTTATAGTCAATAACACTTCTATAAGAGAAATAAAAAGTTTATTCGGTTATTTTGTTCTAGTTTTTAAGAGATGCTTAGAGATCAAAGACACGTTTCTGAAGAAAATAATTACAGAATATAATTTTAATATAATTACTAGACATTCGAGTTACAAAATAATACCGGGCGCATAAATGTCAAAAATCATTAATAAGTAATTTAAGCGTGACTTACCTCCAGGACACCATACACTAGGACAACACTCTCCTTGGGCTCTTTCTACGGTGCAATCTAATCCTAATGGTTTAGCGAATGGGCAGATCCTCAGATAACACATTAACATGCTATTAGCGCAGGTACAGTTAAGACAAGGTTCGTTTGTTTCGATTCTTTCTCCATTTGAATAATGTTTCATTAAATAATAACAACCTAAAAAAAATTAAAAATTTTCTTAAAATTTTCCGACAACTCATAAAATTACTATAAAATTAACAGAAAATCCGACAACAAAACTTATCGTCGGTGATCTCTTCGACTCTTTATTACTCTTAACTCGAGAAGTTAGTGCTTTACAGTGTAAAGGTCAATCCAATGTCCATTTATCCCTAGAGAATTTTTTATATGGACAATTTGTATTCTAGGTGGCAACTTCACTCTCTCTTTGAAGTGATAAAACTCTCGGGAGAGAGAGGAAAAAATTCCTGAACTTTTACGACATTTAGAAACATCCCCAGCAACTTAAACACGGTATAATTTAATCCATAAAAGAGGATTAAGATTTGTGTCCTTACAGGAATTATAGTTATAAATAGGTTCTTTTTTTTTCTTTCATTTCAGAATGAAGAGAATGAGAGAGTGGAGAGATGACACTAAAAATAAAGAAAATCATTATAGAAGCCTAGTTCCGTCCAACAACAATCAAGGTCAAACAGGAGATGTCTCACGCATCATATGAGATTGATCAGCCATCCATTAGATTACCCGTGTGTGCCACATGGATTGCTTCTTCTGCCTATTCCCATGGCAACAGCCGACATTTCAAGTGTGACCTATGGGTCGTTTGATGTCTATCTAGAATTTATTTTCTTTTGCAGCTGAAAATTTCACTAGAGATTTTGCCATATTCTCATTTAGAGTAGTGATAACTGGAAAATTTTGTATTTTCGTATCCAGGAAATAAATTTTTACATTAATTGATATTTGTTTTATAATTGTTTCGATTAAAAATATGCATAAATATGCCCAATTTTAAACTGTAGTAAAAGTTTTAATGCTTACCTCTATCCCTGGGCAACTTTAGAGTTGTTTGGAACGGAGCTGAAGAGAAAAAAATGAATAAATATTAATTGCTACATCCATTAACTATTCATTATTTTATAATTATTCTTATAAAAACTAGTTAGTTCCTGGAAGTGATATCAAACCGCAAAGCCTGTTTTCATATTTAAATTAATTATTTAAAAAAGATGAGACATAAACAGACAACAAACGGTAAGAAAAAAAAAAAAGACTGTTAACCCGGTTCAAGAATCTAATTACAGATAGCTGGCAATACTAAACATACTCATGTAGACTTCACATTTTGAAGACCCACTATGCGTGGGAACACAACCATTAAGTTATTCAGCAGGCCTTACCAAATTTAGGGAATTTGGTAAGGGTCAACGAATGATTTAACGTTTTACTTGTATTTAAAATCATCTATATGGCTTAAAGTTTCCTTTCGGAGATCAATAGAAAAAAAGAAAAATTCTCGGCAATTTATTCGCTTTTATTACATTTAAATATGCAAATAAGATAACTAAATTACGCGATAAAACAGTTAATAGTGGTTTACTAACTTTTTTTAAAGTAAACAATCAATGGTTTCAGCATAAATTTCAATCAATTATGTCTAATTAGCGTATTATTTGCAACAACTTAACGAAGCCACCGTCGTCGTCAATCAAAAGCCAACACGCCCCTTATCAAAACTTTTTTTTTTAAAAAAAGAAAAGAAAAAAATATGTAAATTGCATTTAAGAATAAAATTTTCCTGCTGGGATACTTTTACCTATTAGATTTCCTAGTATTTTTCTATCTGAATCGAGTGTTTCTCACGTATAATGTATGTGTGTGTGTATGTGTATATGCGAGTGGACCTCCCGGGCTAGGAAGTGTGAGTTTTTCTTTCTTTTCGAGGTTGTCGATCCCTCTCCAATGTTTAGAATTCACACGGTATAGGCAAGGAAGAATGTCGTGGGCAGACTCGGATTAATATTGATTGCGTGCAATTCCGGGGAAGTTAGACCAGAATTGGAATGATGCTTACAACGTGCGAAGTTCTTCATCAGATAATTATTCTACATGTGTCTGTTTACTCTTTTCCGACTTGTTTATTTTTGCTCATCTATAAACCATCGATTCGAGATCAGATCCAGTAGAACGTATCAAGATTCTGTATAAGAGTAGATTTTCAACCGCTCATTGACTTTCATTGTTCTTTATGTTTTTCTCGTTAAGCTCGACCATCGAACGTAAATTTAGAGTAAATATTCACAAAAGACTTTTTATAAAACGCATAATCTCATCTCATTTAAGAAGCGTATATATTTTTTAACAGTAGTTATTGTTTAAAACAAGAAATAAAACTGGCAAAGCCAACAGAATATAAAAGTATTTTCTGCTCTGTTAGTCAACTGTTTCCTGACTGTAAACATTTTACCAATAAAATTTTTTATTATTATTATTACGTGATAAAAAAAACAAAACTTTTTTTTGATTTAAAACGTATATATTCGCAATTACTTCCAGATAAATTTTTTAATTAGATATTTTATCTGGACGAAGATCGAATACCCTGGAAACTTCAGAAACAGAACGGTATTTTACGGGAGTAATTATTAAAGTTGTATATTAAGAAATAGAGACATCTCTTGAACAGATTACCCCGGGGCTCGACTGCTTATAATGGAGTAGATTGAACGTTTGGTTGTGAAAGGGTCAAGAACCCTCTGGGGATGATGCCTATGTGACTAATAAAGCTATAACTTTAAGTTGTCCCTCCTCTGACTCACGTAGATTATCTTTTTTAATTAAACTTCATCAAATACACTTTGAATTATTGCAAAATTTTGTAAAGGACTTTTGGTCAGCTAAAATACGAACAGGCGTCAATATTCTTATCTTTAATTCCGACTCTAATTTTATGATCCTGACTCAATTTATCTGCACTCTCTTTTTTTTCTTTCTACTGGGAATGCTCGATTTCTGTTCGAATTAAACTCTAGCATTTGAACGAAAAAAGATTTAAATAAAGATAAAATAGGCTTTTTAACATAAAGATTTATTTTCCAAAGACAGCTATAAATTTTTAATATATGTTTTATAGTCGTCTAATGGCCCGTTCGGCCAAATTTACATTACGCTGCATTTCTGTTTATCGAAACCTGGTCTCGACCCTGAATGACCTATGAATAACAGATAGCAAATATCTATAACTTATATCATTAAGTACTGTTATAACATTGTTCTTGTATAAACAATGAAAACGAGGAAGTTATAATACAAGTCAGACTTTCCTTATTTGTCCCGCTTGAATTTTTATTATTATTTCTGAAAATCCGAGAAGAATTTCGAGTTTGGTCTTTGTTTTTAATCAAATAATAATTTTACACGTTCTGAGCAGGCGAGTCACGAATTTTATAAAGAGAAAAAAAAGAATTTCCTGCCTTTAAATAATTATTATATATCGGATGAAAGAGATATATAATGCTCATCTCTCTTGTTTTTACTCGATGAGTATCAGTTGCCATTATATATTAACAACTGTCATGTAAAATTTGGGGATTCCCCGGCACCAAAATAGTAAACCGGTTGTTTGATGCTGCCTATCCTCCTCTTTTATCAGCGAGCTACTGTCCTGAATTCAAACTAGGGATTTCGGAAGATGGATGGGAATTATTATCCTCTTAAACCCGCTCGCTAACTGAATCAGTTACAAGTATACGCATATTAACGTTAGTTTAATTATCGACATTTGATTATCTCTGCTAGGATAATGGTCGGCTTATTATTTATCGCCTAGATTTAAAGGCTCTTAGGAGATTGAACAGCCGTATTTATCTTGGTCATTAATTTAATGTAACGCGTGCTGGGTTAAATGATAATTTTGTTACGTCCTCTCACGTTATGTTAATTGATAAACTAGGACAAGTTTTAGGAAGCATGGCAGATGTTGGAGAAATAATGAACGTGTTAAGGGAACAAAGGTGTTTTTTTATGATTGTTATATTGACAAAAGTGGGTGTTGGAGCGACGCGAGAGGAGTATATGGCCTAGCCTATGCATTCGGATGGTGTTGAATAATTGTTGACAGGAGCGGCAAAGAAATTCTGACCTTGAAAGATTTAAGAGCAATTGTTGCGAATATCTTCAATTTCCCATGAGTCTGGAATGAATCCTAATAGGATAGGACAACATACCACCGCAGGAAAAATCCCTGCAATGTTGAAAAACACAATATTGCACTAGTCGTGGGAACAAGGGAGTGGCTGTACAGAACTTCTCCCATCTCTATTGTGTGCTCCTACCTCACACCTGTCAGCTGGTGACCTACTAACTGATTGACCTTCTCCAGGTAAGATCGAGCAGACTTACCTCACGTATTGTATAACTTGGGTTAATTATACCCGGAGGCGCGAGGATAAACATTTTTGGAAAGTTCAGTAAAAAGGAAAGTTTCTGTAGAGAAAAAAAAATATAACGACCTAAGCGTTTTATCATTTTTAGATATTATCTTGTTTTAAATGAAAAGATATGTTTTTGTTCTTCCGCTATCGACCTTGGATGGTAGTTAGAGGTCAATTGATGAACGATTGACAATTGTAGTCACGTGAGGAAAGGTTACGCCATCGGCGACAATGGTTTCCTGACCTTTCTCGGTCGCTTTTCAAGGACGATCTTTTACCTCTAGATATTGAAAGAGTCTCGAGAACAGTAGACCCTCGGGATGAGAAAAAAGTAACTAATAGATTTTCAATTGTTTTCGGAGGATGTGCCACACCAGAATCGTGACGTTAGATCGGAATTAGAGTAGTTTCGTTCCATCCCCTTTCACCCCTACTACTCGCATTCAATCGGATTCAGTGTATAAAAGAACGATCCCAACGGCTAAAACCTGGTAATAAATTACCGAACAGTTACAAATTTAAGCACGTCCTCAATTATTGTCTCGCTTCATCTGAAAAACAAAAAAATGCTTTAAAATTTATAAGGTCTGCGAAGATTAAAACATAATTTTTGACAATATTTACACGCTTCTGCGGGGGAAAAAAATCAATTTTTCTACGTTAGGTGTCTGGAGTTTCCTTACAAAAAATTCCGTCAATTTTTTTTACACTAGCATATTCGATATTATAGAGATATCTGACGAAGTTTCGAGGAATCGGTAGCTCCGTAATAATAATTTACTGACTAATAATCGACTACATGGTCGAACATACATCTGGCATCTCGTTCAAGGCAATCTACGTTTCTTTATTTAATCGTGCTACAAGAAGGAAAGGCGTCACTTTATGAAAATTTCCGTTACACCTCGCTGTTCTTTCATACAACTCGAATTAAAAATAGAAACACAAATTTCTTTCACTTAAGAATATAAATGTCTGTTCCTGTTAGAGAAGTTCTTGTGGTAAACAAGGGAGAAGCCATTTACAATGAGACTTTTAGTGGAAAGAAAGATGAATATTTATTTTATAAGTGGAATATTTAATGGAAACAAGTCGAATTTAAAATATTTTTTATATAATTTTTCAATTTATTATTATTATTTTATTTATTACAATCAATTTTACAGATTGTTTACATTTTTACCACCCTCGAAACAATGAAAATATTATTTCTGGCATTCGAATAATCCAAATTTTAAACTGTTGGGAGAAAAAAATAAATAAAGAAACTCAAATGTTCGGTTAAGAACTCGGAAAATTCATCCTATTAATAGAATAATAATAATAAAAAAATTATTAATCTCAAAGTTAGGGAAAATTTGATTAAAATTGAGGAAAATGACGCTTTTACTATAATAGAGGGGAGGGGGGAAAAAAGATATTTATACAAGGTTGAGTGCGAATTAGTGATGGAAGTGTCCTTGCCAAGATGGCTGAAAGCTTGGAAATGATTCATCGCCAGAAGGATGTCTATCCGTCGCTACATTTGGTCGTTTGAGATTGATATATGGGTAGATTTCCGTTTTATGAATCAATAATTGTGACCATGACATCAGCTGAATGGTATTAGAGAGAGAGAAAATCTCTCGCAAGATATATCCCATTTCACACCGAATCCCTCATTTTTCCAGATGTGGCCATCTTTCTAATTACCTTATAATGATTCACTGAGTCGATATTTTATTACTTTTTCGAAGGAACACAAGTCAAGCGTAATTCATGAAGCGTAATTTCGTTTTGTCAATTGGCAATTTTCACACATTTTACCTGTTTATTCATGTAGGAAAATGTTTAAAAATTTTAGGATTACAGTTTTTAAGACTTTTATAAAATTTAAAGAAATGTCTTTTTATCGAATATATCTTTTGGGGGGGAAAAAAAGGTATCGATCGTTAGGTATTGACTCTCGGTAACACAGTTTTGGAAACATGATAAAGTGTGATCATGTCACCATTCACTGGAGAAAAGTGATTTTTCCGAAATTGATTTCAGTCACGAAGTGGCCAAATTCGGTTAACATAGAACCGATTTGTACCGTTACAGATGTGAGAAACTTAATAGTGACACTATATTTAAGGTCTAAGAGATTTGTGCTTCACTGCCGGATTGTGTCGAAGTGAGAAAAGATGGTTACAAAATTTTTTATTTTACTAGAAGAAAATCGAGTTAAAATTCGATTTGAGGCACTTTTTCGGTTACAGGAGAATATTTTTTATTTTTTATTTTTATTTTTTGCTGTTTCGAATTGCTCGGTCGAGGTTGGTGCGCTTTTGGCGTAATGCTGTTTTCGGATGCCTAGCACACCAGACGTCTGAAAGTCGCATAAAAATGGAAAAATTCAGTTAGGAAAATCGGGAGATGGAAAAACATCATTCATTAACAAACAAATAAATCGCAGGAAACACGTCTACCGAAATGTGCCAGATTAGAAGAATAATTAAGTTCCATTGTGCCCAGATGCCGTTCGGGCGTAATTAATCACGGTCCCAAAGACCGGAAGTTACAGTGCGCATGCGTAAGTGGAGTAGCCGTTCAGCAATGACTGGCTAACCAGGTGTTATTCTGTCGAGTTATCACGATGAGTTTTGACGGGAGAATCATTGTGTAGCACTCACCTCGTCTGGGTTCTTTATTGTATTCAGAACTGGGTCAAGGTTGTCTCTCACCTGCCTTTTACCCTTCGTGTCACGATCTCGTCAAACAAATTATTTACCGAAAACTAGAGAAAACGACTGATGATTAATGAGGGTGTTTCCTACGCCCGTTACCACTTTCGCATAGTCTGTTATCTAATGGTTTTCGTTATCTCGACAAAAATTTCTATTCTTGTTTTTTTTTTTGTTTTTTTCTTTCGGCTTTGGGCGATTTTTACCGTAACCGTTTTCTCTGTCTGTTATGATAACTTTGAGACGACTTTAACGAAACGTTATTTCTGTAATTTGCGAATAAAACGTCCGACCACATCCACCCTGTGTACTTTTCTCCCGAATTTAAACCATTCGTGTCCGATCAAATTGGCAACAGTAATTTTCTCTGTAAGCAATTATACAATTTCATTTGCCGTATCCAACCTGGTTACGTGAGAAAACGCGGATTTGTTACAACAGGCGAAACGCGTAATAATATATTTAATCACCAGGCGTGCTCATCCAGTAACGATTCCTTACAAAATATGGTGTAGAGCACTAATTACCGCAAAGTTATTTTAATGTTATGTTCACTCACCTGCAGATACGCAATAAAATATTGCTAGGCAAATCACTCCGGTTGCCGTCCACTCGCAGACTTTACCCATAGTCTATGGTTACAGGGGCCTAAAAAAAATAAAATGACAAATAAGAAATTATTATTAGAGATGAAAAATTGTCTTCGTGCCTATTTCCTACCATAAATAATAGGTATGATGGTTCACGACATTATTGTCGTTCATGGAGATAAGTAGTTGGCATCGACGACTAATTCGCCAATTTACAACGTTTGTGGTAATATGTTCGACTCCGTGGCCATGCTTCCACGGCCCACACACATGGTGATATATCTGGACGGGTTTTTACCAATAATTCGAATGGTCAGAGGTATCAATTTGGAAGATTTTTGGCTGGCGGGCTCTTTTGTCTTAAACGTTTATTAAACAAAAGTGCACGAAATACGAAAGCGAGTGCATGGGCTGCGGTCAAAGGTCGACTATCGAGAGTCGGCCTTACCCATTCTGTGTAATCAGAAAGAAGCGGACATTGCCTTTATGGCGGCAAGGGTCACTGCCATTGTAGAAGGTCAGAGGATAATCCACCCACCTCTTACAACCTACAATTCTTCAGACGTTGTGACCCTGACTGAAGCGACACAAAAGCGTGATCTGCTTAATAAAGAATCTGCACCGAATCATGAAAGGAATGTTTCGGAGGGGGTAAAGAAGAAAAAAAAAGGAAAAGTTTTGATACAAGGTAACTCATAGTAGTCATCATCCGGATAGATAAGAGCCAACAAAAAGAAACATCTTTAATATGCAGTATACTATAGAAGAGTAAGAAGCGGAGATCTTTCGTTACGCTCACTAGTACATTATATTGTGTTGGCGCCATTACTACAATTCTTTTGTAACAAATGAAACTCGGTCTCGACTTTTTTTTTTTTTTTTGTCAACGCGTTCCATCGATAGTAATGATACCTAGCTTCTTACTCCCGCGGTTATTGTTCCGCTCGGTGTCAAAGGACAACGAGACATTTGCAAAAATATCATTACATAGCATTGCAATGGTTTTCGACACATTATACCCTCGGTGATAAATTAGCCGCTTAGAGGAAGAGGCATAAAAGATAAAAATGTGCTTACGGTTTCCACGCTGCAGATAAGTTTATAGGAACCGGCCATTAAGCATACGTTAATGATTACAAGCGTGTAAATGGGAATATTGATCCGCCTCATCCTTAATATTCGTTTGATTGTATCATTATCCAGATTAGGCTTTTAATTTGAGCCGACTCTGCATTTATTCCAGCCCTGTATAATGTTATTGTATTCGAAGAAGACAATATAATTCCCATTTCACCCACCCGATCAAAGGAATTTCCATCTTTAACATCTAGCTTAAGTATATATGGGATAAAAACCTAGTAATAGCAGTTCAAGGCTTTCGAGTAGGTTTGTCAAATAGTATTTTGTGGAGGGTTTAAAGGGGTCAACATCTTTTAAAGTGTTGACAGATCTTTCCAAGCAGCTTCATTTTTATCCAGTTTAGAGTTGATGGCGAAACTGGTTTGGGGTAAAGAAAGATAGACTTCTAACAGGGGTTATTTTCCAGGGTGATCAATTGTCGATAAGCATCTCCAACATTTGTCGTTTCACAAATTGTTATTGTAGTTTCGAAATTTGAGTTTATGAAGTATATAATAAAGACATTATCTCGAGAAACGAATGCTTTCTTTTTTTTTTTTTTTTAATGGAGGAAGTAGTAAATCTTGTCTTGTGGTCAGATCCAGACGACTCGTAGTAAAAAAAAAAAGTAGTTTTTCGATTCTTTAATCGGCGTTTTATAAACGCCGGTGTCATTAATATTCCGAGTGAGTTTAGATGTCATTGGCACATTCAATCCCGGCTGATATTCTCATGAATCACTTTTTGGATATCTTAGAAAAGCGGGTACATCTGACCCCTCCCACGCCCCTTAATCACATGATTAGTGCAACGAACTCCCATCCTCCCGGATTGGCGACTTTCACTACCCAAAGCCCTAAGGATTTTACTACGGGGCGTGGGCAGTTTCGGTAGGAAGTTTCTTGAAGAAATAGCTCCCACTCCCACTGAAGTAACGTATTGGATATAAGGTTAGTGGAAAAATAAACCATGGGTAATTTTCTATGCTTGATCTTCGCTAATTTACTCGAAGCCTACTTGACTTTTCTGAGAATTATGAATAAGATTACTGGTCTTAATAAAGAGAAACGTACGAGGAAAGACCCATCATTTTCGTTCTTCTTCCGTGCGTCCCAGGAGAAGCAATTTGAAGGCCAAGAAGGAAATTAAGTTAGAGAAGGAAAAGTTGTTACTGAATAGATAAATGCGACAAAACTATTGCCGAAGGCAGGCTGAAGACATGGCTTCCGCAGTTGTATAACAAGTGCGATGGCGTCTGTTAAATACTTCCTGAATAGTTAGACGGGGCGGAGGGAAATATAACTTATATACCGAACGATACTTAAAGTATCACGCCCCAAATGTACTTAATGTTAGAGTACTATAGAAAACGTTACCACTCCAAGTTCAAGAACTGTAGTCTGAAGCCGGTGACGACATTCGAATTAGTAATACCGTATAACGAAACACGTAACGGAGAAGTATTTTATACCAAAACAGATATTCTCGAAATATTTTATAGGTTAGGGATTTTCCTGAGAAGGTGACCCGTCGCGTGTCCTAATTTTCCTACGTAAAAACTTTTGTAATAATTTTTTTTAACGTTTTTCCCATTGTTCTCGCATGTCCCTTATACGCAGGTAAAATTTCCTCGACTCGTATTAAATAAGACGAATCTTGTTTACGTTGCATCACTAATTTCGAGATTCAGAATTCCGAGAAATTTCACAAAAAATTATATGTTTAGTTGCTATTTTGTACAGAAATAATTTCATTTTTGCTTATTTACGACATTATTTCTTTGCTTTTTTTTCAATTTTATTCAACACGCCTGAACGATTTTACATTATTATTATTATTATTATTCGCTTTTTTTTTCTTCTATTTTCGTAGTAACGCAGTTTTATTTAAATATGCATCCTAAAATAAAAGTTGGTACGTCGGAAAATATTATTAACTGGAGAAAAATCCATCAACATTCCTGACCAGATTTTTTTTTCCTCTCTGCAATCATTAGAAGTAAATTACATACGAAGAAGAGGGAAGTCGAATGTTAGCAATTAAACGCGGACAAGGGAAACACGAGTAATAACAGTAGTTTCTCTTATTAATTCATGGTTTACTACTATTATAATAAATTAGGAAGAACGAAACCCTCCAGAGAAAAGTAAAATTCCTGACCGTTTGGAATAACTGGCGAAATAAAATGGCATGTACAGTATTTACTTCCCCCCAGGATAATGCATTCTGTGCAGTAGATGTTTCTCTTTAGAAACTCAATTTAGTGATGGTGAAGTGAGTAGCAATCGTGCACAATGGAGAAGAAACGCGCTCTCTCTCTCTCCCCGCTGCTTCTCCATCCTTGTTTAATTGTTAACGAGCCTAGCTACTGTCGTTTAATGGCGTGTAGTATGATGTAGATGGTGGTCTGTGTACGGTCTACCGGTAGCCCGAACACCCTAGGATGGTGATACACCCATAATATGAGAAATACGAAGGTTGCGTATATATAGTACAAGGCTGAAGAAAGTCAGAGAATTTAGGTCGAAGTACAAAAGATTCTTAATGAATTATCAAATCATTTTTTAAGCGTCTAGCGTTAAAGCGGAGATAATTAATTTAGCGTTCTCGGGTCGGTGTGAATGGACGAGCGTACGTACCGGCCGAAGAAACGTTAACAAAAGATAAATAAGTTTGCACAGTGGATAAGCGTCTGGTGCTCTCTGTCAGCGAGTTAGAAAGGAAATAAAGAACTCACCTTTGACGTCGGTAGTGGAGAGAAAATAAGCTGACTGGGTTAATTAGGAGAGCACCGGGAGCACGATGGTGTTAATTAATAAAGAGAGTAGAGGCTGGATGCCCGTAAAGTAGGCAAACCCGCCTGGCACAGAGCGGAAAGCGAGAGTTGTTAGCGGTCAGTGCACCGAACCGTCGCGGCGAGAGAAACGAAGGACGGGCGAGAAAATCCACTTTTAGTGGCTTAGCCTTATGGAAGAAAATGTGGTAGTGGAAGAAGAATAAGAGCCGCTTACCTGAGATGTTGTCGTAGTCCTAGTCGGGTCCTGTTGTCGGAGATCAATGAGATGAAAATACTATATATCGCTTTCTATCGACTA
>WUQG02295712.1:0-19463 GCA_011317285.2 Androctonus mauritanicus | reverse complement strand
ACCTAATGTCCTATAACCTAAGGAAACAGATTAACAGCATAAGAGCAGGCCATCTAACCTAAGGATGTAAATACATAGAAGCAAAGCACCAAATGTATATACATAGAGGCAAAGCTGGTGCTGTGGCGGCGGAGCCGGGACAAGCATTCAGTTCCTTTTGTTCAACACATAGCAGCAAGGGAAAGCGAAGGAAGGAAGAAAGGTATTATATGTCCGAGAGTCGACGACTTAGACGAAAAGAATTTGGAGGAGGGATTCCAAACCCGGGTGTTTCTTTTAGACCGTCTATATATATATATATACCAAATTTCCTGTTCTCCTATATATATACCAAATTTGGTGTCCTTATCACCAACGGTTCCCGAGATATTCGAATTCTCAGATTTATTCATAAGCCTCGCAGGCTGAGCTGTAGAGGCTATAGGATTAAAATGGTAACTTTAACTTGTAATAACTTCTTTTCAAATAAGATACGACTACCAAATTTTTTAGTGTAGCTACAGTGAACAAGCTATTAAATAAAATTATTAAACCGTCTATAAAAATTCACAAAATGAAAACATTTGTCAATTTGGCTACAGACAGACTATTATTCTGGCAGGAGACAGACAATTCTGTCTATAGACAGACAGAACTAGGTTAGCTCATAATAAATCTTAAGAAAAGTAATGGTTTATAATTTTTGATGTTTTCCTAATCCTAATTTTTTAGTAAACAACTCGCTAAAGATAAAAACGAGCAGCGATGAGAACATCCTCCATATTGAATATGTACATGGACAGTAGATGAGGCTGTGAAGTTCCGTCAATTTGTTTATGTGGAACTGCAGCATAACCTAAAACGTAACTTGTGCTCTTTTCATTATATGTTATCGGTTTCAGTTTTCAGGTAAATTAGAGCCTAGGTTTATGGCGATTCTGAAACTATTGATCCATATTTGTTGATTATATACCTGCTAGACTTCAATGGAAACAGATGGTATAGCACACATCATTAGAGAAAATCCTGTACCATTATAACTATTCAACTACCAACTCTTATGCTTTATGGAGTTTTATGGTATAATCTTTACATATATTTCAGCAGCAGAATGAGTTTTTGTCAAACCGCAGAGCTACTTAAAATCACAAAATATATATTCTCCGTTTATATATTAACAACAATCATAGAACCACGCTATCACTCTATTAACAACAATCGTTATCAGTAAAAAAATTCATTCTATTGTTTATAATCGACTGTTCGCAATTAACTTATATATAAATTTTTAACACAATGCAATAAACATATCATTACTATTTTTTCCCAATTTTATCAAAAAGAAATATTTATAAATCGAATTGATTGCATTAATGCCAAAATTTTCGACTAGATGGCAGTAAAAATCAATGATAAAAGTTATTACTTCTTTCTTCAATAAATCCAGGGTTTTTCAAATATTTTCAAAATCTCTTATCAAATTTTATTGCATTTAAAGGCAGAATTGTAATCTTTTTGTCAACTTTAAATAATAATTTGAAAATGATAAAATGTTGTTTTCTATTTTAACTTACACCATTGATTGTTTCGCAATTTTTCCTCTATCTACAAATAGTAAACGAATAATTTTATATATAATAAAAAGTCTTGAATTCCAAGTCAAACATATTAATTTTTGACATTTAAAAATCAGATATGAAATTAAACTTGGGTAAGAGGCAATGTATAATGTAAAATAAATGTACTTAGGCGTTCTTGTATATTTGCTTTTTTATATTACATTGTTTACATCGTGACATTCTTAACAAGTTCCAAACTACTAAAACAAAAATTCCTAAAAATATATAAAGCATATCCGTACCATTCGTTGACTGCTTTATGTATTTTTAGGAATTTTTGTTTTAGTAGTTTGGAACTTGTTAAGAATGTTACGATGTAAACAATGTAATAAAAAGGCAAATATACAAGAATGCCTAAGTACATTTATTTTAAGAATTTATGTGATTCATAAAATAGGAAGAAATAAGTACAAGATGAAAATAATATCAATATTACAATAGTGAAATAACTTTTTTTTTAAAATACATATACTTTTTTTTATTAACTTATATCATTGTTTTACTCTTGAATTCATTTTGTAAAAAATTCAGTTTGTATCTCTTGTTAATCTGAGAATATGTCCTTTTGTTGACTCCTCTATGCTTTTCATTTTTCTATTATTAATATTAAGAATAGGATATTCCATTATGTTGTATAATATTTTATCATTTTAGTTTGTTTTCCATTGATTAATAATAATTTAATTTACAGTTTTCTTTTTTTAATTTTAAAAAAATGCCTCAACAGTTTTTTTCTCAAATTGTTCTATATATTCTGTCATTTTTCTTCTTATAATTTTCAAGTGGTTTTTATTCTGTTGTATATTTCATTATTCATATATTTTGAAAGGACTTAACGTGTATTTAGTGTTTAATTAAATATTAAATAATTATATATAGCCACATGGTTGTTATTTAATATTTTAATTCATTTAGCTTGAGTATAATTATTAGATATAAATTTAGTATGATTATTAATTTAATTTAATCTTATTAACTAAGTACATGCTGACATATCATCATTTTAAAAGATATCATGTTGTTGTTAACTTCTTGATATAAAATCCAAGTGTATTGCAGTTAAATATTTAAATCTTCACTTTTTAATTTTATTTACCAATGTATTTTTTTCAAATCATATGAATACAAATTTAATTAATTTTAAAATTAAGCCAAATAAAAATGAATTAAAATATTAAGAAATAATATAAGAATTAATGTTTGAAAAAAGAATATATTTTGTACCATTTAATGAAGTGTATTTTGCTAAGATTTTCTTAGATAATATATTTCTAAATAATATAATATTATAATATAAAACAATTAAACAGGTAAATAATTTTAAATAAATAACTAAGTAAAGTAATTTATTTAAAACAAATTCTATAAAATTTAATAATTCTAATGTTAAAATATAAGATAGATTTTCTGATGATAAATATATTCTCAGAATTAGCTTCTATCTTCAATTTTTCCATAATGTATAGAATTCACCATACTATTCTGCTATTTGTAATTTTTATTTTTATTTTTTTCTTTTAACTAATAATACTTTATCTTTTAAAAATGATTTAATATTGAACTTTATTTCATTTGTTAGTCTGTTGTGTTATGCTATAAAAATGATACTTAAATTATATAGACACAAAATACAGTAATTTTTTTCTTCTGTTTGAATGCTTTACATTTTATGAATTATTAATGTAGATCCAATGTCTATATTTTTAATACCTAATTCCAATTCATAAAGATATTTTTTGAAAATATGAATTAAACCAGAAATTCACTAAGATATTTTTTTGAAAAATATCTTAGTGAATTTCTGATTCAGTTCACATATTTACTATAATTAATGATATATATATATATATAAATGCTGTTTTAGCTTAGGATTTATCAGCTTTTATATCACATGTTACATATGTAGTATCTACAAATAATTTTAATTGATAATGACAGAATATAACTTACTGATTTGAAAATTGGGAGGCTCAAATGAAAATATGATATACTTTTTTAATGTTATAAGCATAGGATCTTATGCTAGTAAAAGAATATTATAGGAGTAAAGAAAAATACCTGGAAATTGAATTTTCATAAATCAAAGACAAAATTTAAATGGAAAAAATTATAATAAATTCCTAAGCCAAAAATATCACTTAGTATTTTAACATATTTGAATGAAAAATATCTAATTATAAAAATGTCCATACAATTAAATACAGTAATTATTTGTCATAGCATAATCTTTTTATTGTAGTAATTTTTCTCGTTTAGTTTTCAGATTTAGAAATTGTCTATGCAAAATCATCACAATTAAATCCCAAACCAGATCCAAATCATTTGGTTTTTGGAAGACATTTTTCTGATCATATGTTTGAAGTTGAATGGAATGCATCAGTTGGATGGTCAGTTCCTCGTATATGTCCTGTTCATAATTTAAGTTTGCATCCTGCAGCCAAAGTATTACATTATGCTCAAGAGGTAATGCTTTTATAATTTATTATTTTTTTTGGAGATATTTTATTTTTAATCAATAAAAAATATTTAGATTTTTGAAGGTATGAAAGCTTTCTGTGGTGTAGACAATAAGATAAGACTCTTTCGTCCAGATGCCAACATGAAGAGAATGCTAACTTCAGCAGAAAGACTTGATCTTCCTGTAAGTTTTATTGTAATCGTTTAATATAGCATTAAACTTATCAATAATTCATCTTCAAGATATGTTATACATCGGATCTCCAACTTATAATGATCCAATTTATAGCAATTCATATTTATGAAAAAATTATTTATGATGACTACTAATAATAATGGTTTCATGTTGATTTTGAGTTGTTTCATCTTAATTTAAGAATATTTTTGAACTGTCCACAATGATTTCACATACAAATAAATTTATCTTAAATATGATAAAGCAGTTGTATTGTCACCTGAAGGATTTCTGTTGAATTCTTTGTCTTATATATTTTAGATTTTTCAGGAAATGTTCAGGCTAGGTCTGCTAAATCCACAGATAAACTTTTCTTCAATTGATTCCATCATTGTTGCTGAGCAACTCATTATGGGATCTGAAAATAGACATTACAATATATATTTCTTGTAACATTTGGTGGCATAACTAAATAAATCAAAAAAATTTCTGTGTGTAGAATATCAGAAAAAATTGAAAATGACAAATATCTATCAATATATATAGTTTTATGGAAGTGATAAAGAATCAGACTCAATAATTTCTGCAACCAATACAGCATTATCATAAGTCATTTTCTCTCTTCATACTCTATTAATTATATTTAAATTTTTAAGTAAATTAAATACAGGTAGTTCCCAGGTTTGAATTTTTTCCAAATATAAAGTATCAAAAAAATGAAAATATGAACTTTGATTACAATAAATAAATGCTAAACATTTGTAAAAGGCATTTCAATCACATATATAGCTATACAATAGAGTATGATTGGATATGTAATAAAAACGTTATGCTTTGTTACAAAATTGGAAAAATGAAAACGATAGCTGAAAAGCAGTAGTAATATAACCTCTAGTTTTACCAGCATGTTATGTAAATAGTTTTCATTCCTTGTTTCTGTCTAAGTCAGTAGTTTGTGTATAAAAAAATCTATTTATCTGTTAATAATAATAATAAATAAAAATTTTTACCATTTATATGACACTTAAATAAACACTTATGACACTTATAAAATGATTCCTTTATTATTATAATTTGCTTAATTTTAAATGCTATATTTTCATTCTTTAGATAGATAAATCATTATTTAATCATAAACTACTGATTTTGTTTTGTTCTTTACTCAATTTTATTGTAATCAAATTTCATTGATGAAAATGGAACTCCTGATTTTAATATTGTCTATGGGAAATTGATTCTTGGTTTGCAAATTCTTATTTTACAAGCAATTTTCTGGTCCAAATTAGTTCATAAAGTTGGAATTATCTGTACTAGCATTTAATTAAATAAACAAAATTTTAAAATTTGATGCAACTATAAAAACAAATTTTAAACAGTTTTATCCATTCAGTTTGTTTATTTATTTTGCTATAAACTTTATAATAATTTTGTAATAACTGTAGCATTACAAATTAAGTTTTTAGAAGTAATTGAAAATAACGATTAAATTCATTTAAGTTATTTCTAAATTAATTAGGATTGCTTGGCTGATGCTTGGTTATTATTATTAATCCCTAATAAGTTTATTTGCTTTATATTTATTTAATTGTAGATATTTGTATCATGTTACATTATTATTTATCACTGCTGATTCTAAAAAGTACTTGACAACATTGAAGATGATGATATAAAATAAGATGAAAAAATTAATGATTTTTTCATATTAATAATTATAGTTGCCTTAATTTTTAAATTTAAAAAATTTCCTTTTTAACTTTAAATAACAATAAAATACAGATGTTTATAATAAGATATACACAAATAATAATTTAAGAGAGAACTAAATAGTTTACAAGATGTATCAACAATTGAGAGCAATAAATCATAAAAATAATAAAGTAAATCTCTGACAGCTACTACATCCTCAGCTATCAAATAGTATAGAGGGTTCACATTTGTCCATTCATTAGCAGGATAAGACTCTAGATAATTGATATTTGTAAAAAGCTTTTGTAAAAACTGATGGCAAAACAAATCAAAATACGTTTTGGCTATAACTTTTAGCACTATCCATAAAATTTGCCATCAAATTCTGTACATTACTTCTGCCTTCATGCTGATTATATCAATAAAAAAATTTATATGAAATGAATTTCAAGAAAAATCAATATTTCTGTCATTAGGTGTGCTTATAGAATTCATATTTTTAAAATAAATTTATCAACTTTTGTTAGGTTTTAAAGATTTTGGATATCATTGGTATGGTTTGTGTATCTAGTTTGTTATTGTGTTTCTTTGCAAAATTGTTCATTTTAAGTGTATGCGATAAACTTAAAATGGACAACTTCACAAGCTCCATGTTGTGTAGTAATATGTTTTATTAATAATTTTCACCTCTTAAAATTATTAAGCTTAAATAGCTTGATAACTTTAAGAGTATGGAAAAATGTTTTATAAATTGTGTACTTAAATTTAACTTCAGTATTATAGTTTATAAAGCATTTCCATATGTTCTGCTGCTGTTCTGAATTCTTGACAATCCATGTATTCTTTTAAGTATTCTGTGCCAAAGAAATACAACAAATCTGCTTGTGTCAGAATATCCTGATTTTCTGTAATTGAAGAAGAATTCACTTGCCATCACATCCACTTTTAAAGTGACTAAAGAGTACCTGCTATTTTCTGCAAATGGCCTTCACACTTTTGACAGGATTTATTCTTTCTTTATGCTCTTCTATATTCTCATTTCATTCTTTAAAGATTAAATTGCTGAATACACTTTCTATTCTTTCAATAAATATAAATGTCAGTGCCTCCTTTCCATGATGGAAATAGAATTTACTCACTGTCTTACAATTGTATATCATAAGTAATGATTAAAGGATTCATCTCTCCTCTAATGTCCCATATTTTTTTTAAATAGAACAATTATACTTTTCTTATTATTCTATATTCTCACTTTAGCCTTTGTTCTTCAGGTAGTTACATCTATGATATTGCCCATATCCCTTTTGAGTGAGTATGCCAGAATTGTATAACTTTCCATTCTCTTATTAAATTTATTTAACTCAAATTAATTTTTTATTTGTGTCAGTCTTTATCTCTATACCTATATATACTTTATAAAAAAATGTACTTCTTTAATTTTATTTGTCTTTAACATGTGATTTCAATTAAGCAGTGAAATGAAACAATACTAGTAATGATCTTGGCTTTGTCAATTAGGTTGTTATTGTATTAATAAATATGCACATTAAAAAAGATAGATATTAAAATGAATATAAAGAATAAAACAAGAATTATGAAAGGTTAAATATATTAAGTTTTTATAATTCTGATTATATAAAAATTTCAACAAAATTAAAAAATAAAATATAATTTCAGAATTTTTGGTGCAGGCTTTAACTTTGTATGAGTGATGGAACTTGATTATTTTATCTATATTCATTTAATACATTTTATTTAATGGTATAGAATTAAACGAAAAAGATGACAGTTATATTTATCATAATTATTAATTATAGTATATTTTCACATCGTGAATTATAAAATTAATCTGAGATCATATTTCTTGCTGCTTGCTCTGGACACTAAAATACTAATTCTGACATTGGCATAACAATATATTATATGAAAATATACTTAATTAAGTATAAAAGTATTTGAAAATGTAATTTTATATATGCATTTTGGAATAGTCCAAATCAATAGGAAAACTTATCCATGTATGACCAGCTATTTTTATTATTAGCTTAAACAATTCTTATTCAGTTCTTCTATATTTTTAATACTAAACTGTTTTTAATGTTAAATATTTAAAAATTTTAAATTTTAGAAATAAATTCTTAAATTATTAATAGCAATAATTAACTTTCTGTGTTTAGTTTATTATTGTTTTTTCAGTTTAAAATTACTTATTGACTGCTAGAGATTGTTTGTTAGATAAATTCAGATTCTATTATTTAAATATTAAATATTCATATCTAAAAGAATATAAATTATGAATGAAAAATAAATGACACTTACTGAAATATTTCTTTATTTTATTGAATTATTAAATTTCTTGATTCTAATATTATTTTATATAAGATTTCAATAGAATTGGATGGAAACAATTTTTAAATTATAAGATTATTTTAATAATAATAAATGATAATTATATTAAATATTTTCAAATTAAAATTAATTTTTCAAAATAGTTATTTGATGGAGAAGAATTAATCAAATGTATGAAAAAGTTGATCTCTATTGACAAGAGTTGGGTTCCTAGTCATAGTTCCAGTTCATTATATATTCGACCAACTATGATAGGTATTGAACCAACATTAGGAGTGTGTTCAGCTAACAAATGTCTATTATTTATAGTAATGGGACCTGTTGGACCATATTTTAGTACTGGTGTTAAACCTGTTTCACTATTAGCAGATCCTAAATTTATTCGTGCATGGCCTGGTGGAATTGGAGATAAAAAAGCAGGATCGTAAGTTATATACATTTCTTCTTTTTAATATTAACAATTTTTATTTATAACACCTCAGTTCATGATTGAAATATGTTGCAGTTAAACTAAATTAAATTTGATTCAAGTTTGATTTCATGTAACATTTTTTTTTTCTATATTTTTGCAATGAATGACTAATAGTTGTTTATATGTATTACATTTGTTAGTAGTTATTTATTTCATAGAGTGCTGGTATTTATATTTTGAAACATATTTTTCTATTTATGGTAGTTGTGCATATTTTTATGCATATTTAACTATAATATCTTGCAGGTATTTATTTTTATTGGATAATTATTATTCTCTTAGTATTGGAATTTGAAAACTTGCATAAAATAAAGCTTGGAATATGTTAGTGAAAGTAGATATATTTCCAGCTGTAGATTCTGATATTGAATCTACTCCAAATCATTATTATTATTATTTTTTTCTTTTAAGAATTTTGAGCACAGTCCATCAATTTTCATTCTTTAATATTTTGGTTGATCAGATAACTAGCTAGTGGAGGTTCTAATTGATCTGCTGTCTTGTATTCTATCTATAGATTATGTTATAAAACTTCCAAAAAATAACAAAACCAGAAACTTGTTACAGTATAGTGATTAAAGCTGATTATAGTTATTAGAAATTTTTAATTTTTTTATACTTAGGTTAACTATAGGAATTAGAAATCGATTGTTAAATTTTCTGCATTATTACTTAAGTTCAAATAATGAATTCTATATTAAATCTGTTTTTATGTAAAATTTAATGAATATTTTTGTGTACTGTTGTAAAATATCTCTAAGAGTTAAGATAGACTGATACATTTTCATTTACCTGCAGATTTTTATAAGACATTTTTGTACTTATTGAAATTGCATCCTAATGAAAATAAAGATAATTGATCATTCATTTTATGTAATTTTTATTATTCTGAAACAAAGTAGTAATATATAATGTCCTTATTATAAAAATATATTTATCAACATCATAATGAAAAATTAATTAACTAAAATATCCATAACAAACAACAGTATTACACACTGTCCCAAGCAATAAAGTTAAAAAATAAAAGTGCTATACATTAAAAACAGAATAATCTTCTACATATTATAATTATAACGGACTAAAAGAGTCACATACTATAGTACTTGATATTCACAAATAATAATCTATAATATATCACACTAGACTGTAACCTTTAAGGGAAGGAAATGTGGATCAATACATATTTATTATTTATGACTTTATCTAGATTTATCTTTAATTTTTATGGCATTTGAATTCTCATTTGTAGTTCTTTGATTAGATAATTTTTAAAATAATTAAAATATAAGTTTTATTTAAAATTTAAGAACAAATAAAGTATATATTTTTAATTTTAATTAATAGAATTGTTCCATGTTGATTAAAAAATGAAAAAAGATAAATACTGGTAGTTGTTAGTTTGAGTTCTCATTTAATGAATTTCCAGGTTTACAAGTTTTTCCTTCAAATATGAAGTATCAAAAAAATAAAAATATGAACTTTAATTGTAATAAATAAATGTTAAACATTCATAAAAAGGCATTTCAAACCACATACAATAGAGTAAAATTGGGTTCTGTAACAAAATCTTTGTCCTCTGCCTCAAAATTAGAAAAATTAAAATGGTGGCCAAAAAGCAGTAGTAATTATGTCATCTAGTTTTATCAACATATTATGTAAATAACATCCATTCCCAGTTTCATTTTAAGACAATAATTCATTTGTATAAAAGATCTAATAATAACAATAATAATTAAAAATTTTTATCTTTTATATGACACTTATAAAATAATTTCTTTATTATTATAATTTGTTTAATTTAAAGGCTATATTTTTATTTTTTTAGATAGATAAATCATTATTTAATCATAAACTATTAATTTTGTCTGTCTATGGAAAATTGATTTGCAAGTTCTATTTTTATGAAAAATTTCCAGATCTAAATTAATTCATAAAATCTGAAATTACCTAAACATTTTTTAAATTCAATTTTATATATGTTTTTCATATAGTAGAAATAAAATTTTTTTCTTCTTTAATTTTTTAAAAGATTTCATTTCTTTGGTTTATTTTGATACTTAAGAAGATATTTTCAAAAACAGTTTATTACTGTTTGTCAAATTATTGAGAAAAGTATAAATTTAAATTAATATCTTTATTATATGCATAATTAGGATACTTGTTCTTAAGGTAATATTAAGACTTAAGAATTATAAATATATTAAGAAAAAAGTAAACTTTATTGATTTCTGAACTTCTAATTGATTTATGAATTCTAATAAAAAAATTTTAAGTAAATTTTAATATTAGATTATTTTTATGATACAGATACAGATTTTTTTATATTAGATTTAATAAACTAAAATATGATGATGATAAATTTTCAGAAATTACGGACCTACAATAGCAGTACAGAAACATGCAGAAAAAATGAATTTACAACAAGTTCTCTGGTTATATGGTGAAGATCATCAATTAACTGAAGTTGGTACTATGAATATATTTGCTTATATACTTAATGATAAAGGAGGTTTGTATTTATTAAAATTAGATAATTAAATTTTGCATTTTTTGATTATAAATAGAAAACTTTTTTATTTTCTGTAGAGAAAGAATTAATTACACCTCCATTAAATGGAATAATACTACCAGGTGTTGTTCGAAAAAGTTTGTTAGAATTAGCTAGAGAATGGGTAAACTTAATCTTGTGATTAATTTATATATTTTTTAAATTGTAAAAGTAAGTAGAATACATTTAATTAATTCTGTTTTATTTCAGAATGAATTTAAAGTTACAGAAAGATCAATAACAATGAAAGAAATAATAAAACTTTTACAAGAAAATAGGGTATGTAAAAAAATTTTTATTATTCAATAAAATAAAGGAAAGAATAGTATCTCTCATTCTTTTCTAATTTGGCTCTTCTGCAGAGCCCATTTTTCTTTTTATCATACATCATTAACTGATTTTATAATTTAAAAGTATTTTCATACTGGTTTCAGAAATATATTTCACTCATATTATATTCGTAGAAAATTATTGTGAATCATAAATGTTTTATAAAAAATTGTTGTTGAAAAGTTATCATTCAATTATTGAAATTTTATATATAGATATTGATTAGAGTCTAAGTAGAATTTCAGTGAATTTCTATGAAATAAAACCATCCATTAAATTTTTCAATAGATGCTCTATATCTCAGTTTTCTTGAATTCATAATTATTAAAATAAAGTTTTAATCGACTTAACTTTTATTTTGTTCACTGAAAAATATGGAATACTAGCCAGGCATTGCCAAGGAATAATTTGAAAACATATACAGTATATTAAAAAAAAACTAGGTTTTGATTATTTGCATGTTGATTCCTTTTTACAGTTTCAGCTATTTGGTTGTTCTTTAATACAAACCTCATAATTTCCAGAATTTCACAAACTTATGAATCTATATGTCTTTCTGTTCTTTAATTTCTAAAAAGATTTACTTGAAGGAACATTGAAATTCATAATGCTGTGATATTGTGCACTATACCTACTAAAAAATTGATCATTTTGTTGTTTTTCATTGTATTGTCCTCAAGAAGAATTCTTTTTTTAATTGAAAAATTATTTCATGCATTAATTTCAGTTGTTATTTCAAATCTCATGTTATCATCAGACTAATTTAATTACAACTGATAGAAATTATTGATTCTTTCTGAATTTATTAAAGAATAAAATAAGGATATCATTTATCAATATTGTGTCATGACATTATTGATATGCTTATGTGATGTCATTGTGACATAATATCAATAAGATGTTTCAAAGACCTCTCAAATTCAAACAAAATAATTTTGCTGTATAATTTATTAATTATCAATTTGAAATTCATTGGTTTTTTATGTCTAGTTTTAATGTATTTTTAAACCAGAGTATTAAGCTACAATGATATCAAAATAATGCTACATTTGGCATCATTGTAACATTCCTAAATGAGATCATCTTATGATGTCTTTCATTGTTATGTTTCATCATCACCACCTCATACCATTAAATTTAGTCAAATAAATAGCCTACAATTGATTAAATTATTGCTCCTTTTTACAATTTCTACCATCAATTGATTAAATTATCAATTCTATGAAATTTTTGAATTGTTTGTATTTGCTTAATAATGATTGTTCTAAAAAATCACTATTTAGGACAATTATCTAAGTTTGATAATTACAAAAAATATCAAATTTTGTATTATACCATTTAGGATATTACTTGTCACAAATAAAGCAAACAAACCAACATCAGAAAATATATGATATGAAATTATTACAAATTAAGGATCTCCTGACATAAAATCAAGTGGTCCTTGTTAATTTATTTAATTTTAAGAATAATAAAACAATTACTCAGTCATTTTGTTTAAAATTAATTTAACTTTGCCAAATTTAAATTAATTTTATATTAATTTCAATGATATTAATAATCCTTAAAGTAATGATACAAAAAATTTAATTTAGTTACTAGATATAAAAATTTAATAAATGTATAAAAATAAACATTTAATGAATATAAATGTTTCATAACTCTGAAACATCTGTTATTTTTTTATTGGAATAAAGGCTCTCAGATTGCACTGAGCATCCTAAGAAGAAGTTTTAACATTGCATGGCTTTGTACTAATGGCCAGAATCATCTACATAAGTGATAAATAAGTTGAAAATTTAATTTTGCATAATTTTACTATCAGACTTGGATAATGTTAAACATGAAATTGAGCCTTCAGGTTTAGCATTATCCATTATGTTTTTAAAGATGAATTACTTTGGAATGTGTTGAAAATTTCTGTGTTATTGAAAACCTCATTTCTAATAATTACAGAATAAAATTATATACAATAATATACCATAAGTAAAATTTAAGCAGAAATATGAATAATAATAATTTATTACAATAATTTTATTTAATTTAAAAAATATATATTTGAAATATAGCTTTCTATAAAACTAAAACTAATTTTCTTCATGAATATTTTTGAAATATTTCAAATTCATGAAATTTGAAATATTTTTACTTAAGAAATTTTGTCTCCAAATGTTGTTGTAAATATTAGCAGACTATGCAGTTTTAATTTATTTCATAACTGTTGAAAAATTTTATAAATTAACTTAAGACTTCATATACTTTAATATAGTAATATAGTATAAGAAATTCTTTAGACTAATTTTTCAAAGAAAATTCAAAAGAATGAAAAACTTTGCAATACTAGAAACTATATGAAATTACTGTACTTCCACTATCAGTATAGTATCCCTGCTCCACTGTTTTCAATATTATTCATGTTATTTTAATTAATAATAAATATCAGAATAATAGAATTTTTACCAAAAATAAAATAATAAATTTATTAAATTATGAATTAGTGATTATAAATTATTATATAGGACAAAATACAATCATTGACTTAAAAATATTACCCTGAATAATTGATTAATGATAAAATCATTTTTTCACAAAAGCAAAAATTTATTTTTGTACATTGAAAAAGTCGTATACATTTATTCATTTTGTTAAATCAAAAATTTGTAAATTGAATATACATAAATTGGGGGAACCTGTAGTTATTAATATGTTACTGTAATCAATCAGATTGACCATGTGAAAACAGTGAGTTTTCAGAAATAATAATATAGTATATTGTTTTATCATCAAAATTTCAGAGTTAAGAAACTAGCACTTCTATGCAGTAAAACGGTATTCTTTAATTCTTACTAAAGTGCTTTCAGTTAATACGTAGCCATCATCCGCAGTAGATAGAACATAATTATATTAAAAATATATGCCATTCCATATATTATAGCTAATACACAATATATATAATTCATTCCATATATTTCATTTAATACATAGCCATAATATCACTGATGATAGCTATGTATTAGCTGAAAATATTTCAGCAAGAAATAAAAAGTACTGTTTTACTGTATGTAAATGCTAGTTTTTTTATCATTGACTTTCCACCTAAAGGACTCAGAATTGAATCCGAATCTCTTACTTTGGAAAATTTATATGAAGGATTTGGGCATTGCCTGTCAATCCTTGACCTCTACAGTCTGGCTGATTCCTCTGTAAATAATATTTACAGGGGAATCAGCCAGAGGAAATGTGTGTGCTTGTTATAGCATCTTGATTTGCTCAGCTACTTACTTGTAATTGTAATTGTAATGATTACTAAGTCTAAGTACTGAATGGCAGAGCAAGAAATTTTAATTTTACATTCTAGTAACTATGCAATAAAAAATCAAAACTTTCCATAAAATATACAATATATGAATTATTTTAAATATCTTTTCATAGATGATTGCATCTATATATTTATATATTTCAATTTAAACTTGTATAAAAATTTTACTTTTGTAAACCAAAAATTTTTATTTTTTAGTTGCTGGAAATATTCGGTTCAGGAACTGCTTGTGTTGTTTGTCCAGTCAATCATATTCATTACCTTGGACAAGAACTACATATTCCCACAATGGAACATGTTGATCCATTAAATATAAAATTTTTGAAAGCATTAACTGACATTCAGGTTTGAAAATTAAATATATTTTTAATCATATTTATTCAAAATATATTTGACAAAATTTCATATTATGTTACAGTATGGAAGAGTAAAACATGAATGGGCAGTGGAAATTGAATGAATGGATATAGAATTTAATGAATAAACAATATATTTGTTTAAAATTTATCATCAACTTGTTGATGTAATAAATTTTGTAAAGTGAGAATTACATTCTGTTGTAAATTAAAAAAAAATAAGTCTGTTCTAATCTAAATAAATTCAACAAAAATTCAATCATGAGACAAATAGAAAAGATTTGCTTGATTATTGACAAAAATGTATAGTATATATTTCAGTAAAAAAAATATTTGGTAAAAAAAATTTTTACCAAATTTTAATAATTTTCCTGAATAATGATCTTGCAATTTAATTTTATTTAATAATCAGATAAAATATCTGAGAATTCTCATTGTTTGTTTATATATAAATATTTTTAATAATTGATTGATTTTCATTTAATATATTGAACTTTTAAGTCACTAATGATAGGTCCACAATAAAATTTAAATTCTACATTTTAAATAAATATGTAAATAATCTGTTATATGATTATAGAATATTAATTGTTAAAAATGAAATACTTACTTTGTCGTATAATAGAATCAAGAATTTTCTTGATTATAATTTGATGTTTGAGAAAATTTTATTACTGTTGTATATGGGTATAGAAAGAAATGTTAAAAAGAAAATGTTTGTTTTTTTATCATTATTTAAAAATTAAAACAATAACTGTTTTCTGCATTGCTTATTTATAAAACTTGAGTACACTCAAATGAAACTTATTAAACATTCCTGTTTTCAAAATTTGCAATTTTATTTTGGAATTTATCAAAAAAATATTTTAAAAAACTTGAAATTATTTTTTATATTTAAAATAGGTATTTATAGTAATAAGACATCGATATTTGTCTTACTACTGGTATATAAAATCTAAACTATTTTTTGAAAAAAGTTAGAAATTTTAAATTATAAAATTAAATTTTAATCAAAATTTTGTTTATTTAATTACTATACATAAGTAGTACAAGACAAGTACTCATTATTCGAAATCATTTATAAATACAATATTTCAAAATTGAGAAAATTTCAGATTTAGAATATATAGCTAATTTTTAGTTTGCTTTCGGAAGGTAAAGGAGGCTTATAAGGTTATCTTGTTAATCATCTGTTCCCCTCACTAATAACTTTTAAGTCAGTTAGATTTTTGTGAAATTTGATAGTGATGTTTTGCCATTAAAAGAGACCCTAATATTGCATTGGTTAATCCTATAGGATGACATTTGTTAATAATATAAAAGTTTGATAATCAGTAGATAGTGCTAAGTGTTAGCAATGCAGGAATAACAAATGGTTTATCTGCACTGCTTATCAGTTTACGCCATCTATGTGATAAACATTTACTATTAAAGTATACATACATATTGCAAAAGTCAGTAGATTATAAGGGGTTGCCTCGTTTGGCCTATTTCTGCGGGCTTTAACACCGAACGATGGTTTTGATATCAGAAGACCATCTCAGAAAAGCTTACTTTGTTGCATGGTTTTGTTTTGCTATAGTATATTACAGTCAACAGTCAGTTTATACGGAACAATAAAAAATTTTTCTTGATTAACAAAAACTGTTTATATTCCAAGGATAGTCAGTTATATATCAAATTATACCGTGCAGATGTTTGCACGGGAGATTGTAATGTTATTTCTCATTTATTTACGCATTTGCAACATTATTTTAGCTATTCTTATAAATATTTATTTCAAAATTTTCTATAATATAAGAAAAATCATAATGAATTAGGACAAGCATTTGTGTGTAAACTTCGCCTTAAATATAATTAATTATGTTTTAAAAGTAATAAACTGACATTATACATCAGAAAACCAAAATGATCATGATTATTTTCTAAAATTTTGGCCTGAGAATGGGAAACGAAAGTTAAGGAATAGAAAGCGAAGTATCTTCTGTTCCTTAACTTCCTTGAAATCGACTTTAAACTGCAGAAAATCTATCTGTGGTTTAATATATTATTAAACCATATATGACCATAGATATAAATTAATAATTTATAAAGCGTAATATCTTTATAACATCAACTTATCACTTTTATACTGTGCTCGATAACAATTGCGATAGACATTTGGTTACATGAAGAGAAATGGAAAATTTTCTAAATTCAGTTATTAGTTTTATTCGAAGAATTTTCTGCATGTTACATTTTAGATTTTTCTCATACTTGTGTATACAAAGTATTATTATTATTATTATATATTAAGCTTAATTATAATACTTTTGAATGATGTATATATGCGAGAAAACTGCATTTTAAAATAAATTTTTAAGAACACGTTTGATTTTTTTATCACTATGTATCATATTTCATTTTTTCTATGCTATATATTCATCGCAGTGTTTTTTTTCAATCATTTTCATTTTTTGTGGGATTCAAAAAGCGAGGCTTCCATGGCATTTCCACTTTTTGATAATTATTTGTGCGTTTAGCTCTACGTTTCTTGATTATGTGGTCGATCTTTTCGCATAACTATTTAAAATGAAGGCATACATGGCCTTAAAAAATGGACCATATTTTTTCACATTTTCTTTATTTTCTTTTATAATTTCGCTGATGTGAAAGTGATTCTTATTTCAAATTTATCTTCTCTCTATTTCTTATAGCTTCAAAATTCTATTCACGTGATTTTTAAATTACAGTCTATGGTAGTTAGTTACACGATTTTAATTGCACATTTTAAATTTTTATAACTCCTGAAAGTTTATATAATATAAGAATGACTATAATTAAAATTTAATTTGATCTGGTTTTTCTCTCGGCATAGTTTTATATTTTATTAGCCTACTTTTCGAAGGAAACGGAGACTTATAAGATCTGGCGCATGCTGTTTGTCTCTCCCACTAATAATGTTTGAACTAATTAACAGATTTTCATGAAATTCGGTAGTGATGTTCTGCCATTAATAGACAACATGACATCCCATCCTTTAATCTTACAGGATCGTTTAATCCTGCAGTATATGATTTCATTTTTATCAAAATTTTAGTTTATATTATAGGCAACAGATGACGCTAAATGTTAGCAATATATGCATAGCCACAGAGATCTTTGTACTGTATATGGCTTAGCAGATTTAAATGACATCAGATAGGAACTAGGACTCTAAATGGGAGGTATGCTCATCCACCATTTTTGGTCTTGGCACATTTATCAATCTAATAAGAATAGCTATTTAACTTTTCTAAGCGTTCATTTTTTGGGCAATTCGTAAAGAAAATAACTTACCACGTACTCTGTTAATGGTTAGCTTGGTTTATTTCTTGATAACGACAAATAAATATTAATAATCTCAATAAAATTTTGTTGTTAATGTTATCAATGGTGTTTTGCTTAATTCCGTATTTTAAGAAATTGATATTAGATGATGGATGTATTTACGTTTTAAAACAATAAGTTATATGTTCCCCCTTTAAAATTGCATATTTATAAAAATTATATTTCCCCTGCAAGAGTGCTACCCGCCAGATACTTTGCAATCAATATAGACCAAGTGTACATGACAAAAATAGAAATAAACTATACGAGATTTCTTATCGATTAAAAACCCGTTATGCAAAGATTTTAGGGTAAAATTGAAACATTTTTATTTAACAGTATTATTAATTCCCTCTTGTTGTCTAATTTTCATCATCCCAGACTCGTTCAAATTTTTAGGGAGTTTCATAATTTACAAAATTAGTTATAAACTCCTCTTTAAAAATGCTTTAAAACAAATGTTTAGTAATCTGGTGATTATTTAATTCTATTCGATATGTAAAAAAGTTTCGATATTTGGATGCAGTTTGTATAGAATATAATATAACTAATTCTAAAAAGAAAACAATATTATTTTTTTTAATAATTACCTCTTAAAATCGTGGGTAAGATTGCATACATTGCAAAGCCCGGAAAAAATGGTATCGATCGATAGGGAGGATCGACACACACAAAATATCTCTAATGAACTAGGGATCAAAGGTTAACGAGATATACACGCGTCTAGGTAGCACAGGTAGCATAGCACGGGAACGGGACTTGTCGCGCTCCACCCTATAACGAAGCAAAGCACAGTATCAAAGCATATGCACTGTGAAACTT
>WUQG02295601.1:0-19464 GCA_011317285.2 Androctonus mauritanicus | reverse complement strand
GATATTTTATCTGGAAGTTATCTTCCTTAATTAGTACTGTGAATTTTGCGCGTATCCGTTTTGCATCTTCAGTAATCCAGTTTATTATAATTAGCATTAAAAGTTTATCTTCTATGTATCTATTTCTGATTCGATTCGCTTAATTAACTGTTTTTCTCGTCTAATATAAGACGTATATATATTATAATAAAGTTTTTTCTTCCAAATTTTACATCATTCATTAACTTTTCGATAAGCGCTTGATCCATATAATTAACTGTTTGGTTTTATTCTGCAATGTTTTATTTTTATTAATCTATTTAAAATTTGCACCAAAAATTTTTTATAAAATAACTTTTTTTTTTATTTTATTACACTTCATTATCAGATCTCCAATTACGATTACGTATCTAGCGGTCATATTATTACTGTTATGAAAACTTTATTACCAATCAAAAATTACAAGTATAGTAACGTAAAGATATACGCAACAACGTTGCTTAATACAAATAAAATTGAATACAGGCGACATTATAATTTTAGAGGGTTACATTTTTATGATTTTTCTATCCTTAAAAATCTAGGCAATAAAATGTCACTATAATTTCCATATAATAATTTAATTATTGCTATTTCTTAAATGAAATTTCATTTCATCTCTCGAAATTTATTAATTTATTATTATAAACTCAAATAATTATTTTAATTTATATTAATAATGGAAGATGATAGTAAATTAAATTATTCACCTAGCGGCAAAATGTTAAAGTAATATTTGATATTGATGGTTTCATTTTACGCTTGTTTTTTACTAAAATGAATTTAAAAAATAATAATCTTCTGTAATTTTATTTTAAAATTCATAAAAGATATTATTTCGATAATAATGTTTACATTAATTAAAATATTTTCCCTCATAAATTTATTCAACATTATATGATAAGGGTTGCATTTATAATATATTCTTTTAGCAATAACATCAAGAAATAATGTAATATTATTATAAAAAACCGTATAAAATGTATAAAAATAAATAAAAAATGTTGACCATGTGACTTCGAGCCGATCATTTCTCCCGCCATAGTAACGTTCTCCGAAATCACGTGTCAATTTCCCATGACGTCAGCGCAACCTTTACTCTCGGGCTCAGAAGCTATATAATGGAGAAGTCGGAGCCGGCAGTAAGCGTTTGTTCGAAAAGAGATAATGTCAGAGGAAAAAAGCGAAGATTCTAACAAGGTGAAGTCGACTTGGATAGAGATGGATAATAACGATGCCAATCTGAAACCTCCTTCGAGATTTAAAGTAGCTAAAGTGGACTTTGACGTGGAGAAGGAAAATCAGTCTGTAGCAGACGATCGTAATGAAGAAGGAACATATCAACTTCAATTGACTCACAATTCTAATTATTCGAACTCGTACGATACTCATAATCTTAAGAGTTTGAGACAGTATACGAGAGAAGCTTTACCACGTCTGGATCATTATAGAAATATTCTATCTCTTCACGCTCATATCAGCCGCCCCACTTTAGACGAATTGCATTTAGGAAATGGCTCCATGCTCGGAGATCAGAATTGGCAAAAGGTGAGCGAAATTCGATGATATAATTAACAGTAACATAAATCTTAAATCGTAATCAAGTTATCGTAAACATTATAGAATTATGAGTGTTAATTACGATTTTTACGACCGGTAGCAGGTAGTTACAGTATATGGAAAAAAAAAATAACAGTATTTTGTTATTTATGTTGAAAACAATTTAATTTAAACATAAAGTGATGAAGGTAGGTTCGAAAATTTTTTAATGTATTTTTAAAACTGATTCGATGGAATTCGGGCGTAAGATTAATGAATAAGGAAGATGATTTTTTTTCTTCTTAGGATTCGTTTCTGAAAAGATTGATCGAGTGTTCAAACGTTCAGTTGCACAGATTCTCTCGCTTTTAATCTATACCGGTGCATTTTTTTCCTTTTGACGAAAATAATGTAATCTATAAATGTGTCGTGATTTTTTTTTTTTACATTTTATCAAATTATTGCCAAATTAATAAATTTCATTTAAAGTAGACAGTCTAATAAAGTTAATTTAATTTATATAAAATTTTTAAACTTTTCAAATGTCAAATAAAACTGTCGTTTGGATGTTTCGATTAAAATTAAAAAAAAAATTCGATCAATAATAATTTGTTTAAATACTGAAGGTTCGTCTGCATGTCTATCAAAACACACTAACTATTTATGAATCCTGAGCGTTTTAAAAGCCGCAATACGTTTGATACCTACTGACATTGCATTTTATGCCCTAATTGGAATATTGCCAGCAGTTAGGGAGGCTTTCCTGTATGAAACGGTAATGTCAAGTGCAGGGAATCTCACGCAGAGAATTTTTTTTTTTAAATTTGCTCGGTAACAATTATTTTACCGTAAGTTCCGGTAATAAAAATTAAGAAATTTTTCAATTAAAAATACAATACGTTATGTATACTTCAAACATGCTTGTAAAACTGAACAGCTTTTCGAGACTGAGGAAAAAAAAAACTCGATCGTTAAAATGCATTCCAGTAATTTTTTTTTTCTTAATTATAGAAAATGAACAGAAATTGTACTTATTCGCGAGGCAACTTTTTAAACAATTAATCGATTATCTATCACACGAGTGTTCGTTTTAAATATTTTCGATTTATATTTAATTTGGTCGTCATTTATCGAAGAAAGCGTCACAAATGACACATTGCTCGCAAATTTATAGTCTTGACACGCAAGTTTTTGTTATATAGTGTTTTAATTCACTGGTGAAAGCGGCATAAATATGCTGGCAATATTCCATATTCAATCGCTATTTTAACATAAAATATCGCAAATTAGTTTTTCCTTTTCTTTAATACCTCGCTAAATTATTTATATATATATATATATATATATATATATAAATAAAAAAATCTAGTATACTGTTCTTTGAATATTCTAAGAAAAATCTGTTCCTGTTGAGCCGGTTTTGACCACCTTTCAATATAAGTCGATAGTGTGTTAGCATTGTTTATGTAATCAAATGCCTATTATAGAAAATATTTCAGATATAGTAGAAATTATAATCATATATATAATCCGTACATACATAAACCGCACATTATAATTTCTTCGATAATTATGCGTGGACTTGATAAAAAAAAAAGATATGTAGATCAAGTACGAAATGTAATGCAGTGTCCTAGTTTAATTATTAACAATTTTTACGTTAAGGGGAAAAAATAAAAACTACAGAAATTGGCTGGTGACATTGGATACTGTCCAATGTCTGCAAAAATCGGTATAGTTTTCAAGAAATCTCTAGAAAATCGTTTGATGCTATAGAAACCTGACGTCAATACCTTTTAATTTCTAGTTTATTTCAGTTTTCTTTTCATGCGATATTTGAGATGCTGTACATGCATGACATCACATTCTTGCACAAATAAATCTTAACAATGATATTTATTTCTGTAAATAAATCTTAACTTTTTAATCGTCTATCATCTCAGCTGGAGGCAAGTATTTTATTTATGAAGTTAAATATTTGCGGTTTGAAAGAAATGTAATACCGTAGGTAGACTTTATATTATAGTAATTACCAGATATTGTTGGGGAAAAATTTAAATTTTTTATATACAAGGTATATTCTAAATGTAATTAACTGCAAGCAGAGTATTTGTGTAATAATGTATTTTTTAAATAATAACACTTCAGAATAATTTAATGAAAAAATAATTTTTTTCTTCATGATTAAATACATTGTAATATTTTCTAATTTTTTTATTTAGTGAAATTTATTGATGCATTCAAACAATGCACGCGAATAATGCAGGAAAAGCGCTATTTCTGCCGTTTTTCAGACTTTAACCTTTTTTTGAGACGAACAGTCGCAAGTTTTTTAAATTTCGACTCTTTGAACAAAATGTTAATGATTTTTCATTAATATTTTTCAAATCTTTAAGTTGTTTTAATCGTAACTATTGTCTGTCGTTGTCTAATGTATTAAGATAGTTGCGATAACTTCAATACTGTACAATATAATTATTTCCTCGTAACAGTCGCACAAAATATGTGATGATCACGTTCGCTCTAGTTAAAAAATTTTTCTTTTAAACAAACAAATACATATTTTATTTATTTTGAAGTTTGGAACGGATTTTTAATTTACGATTTATCAATCGAAAATACCGTGTTAATTTTTCATTAGTACAAATATTAAATTTGCAAAATTGATAATTTTTTTTTTAAATATTAGTTTTCAAAATAATTCTTCATTTTAACATAGTTTAATAAAATCAATTAATATTTCTTTTTATACATCATATAATTAAAATGGTTTTCGAAAGTTTTAAAATAAACGCAGATTCTATTTTAGAAAATTGCTGTTTTCTCTTAATTTCTAAATTTAGAATAGACGAATAAGCTAAACTTGAAAAATTTTATGAAGATTTAAAAATGCAGAGAAATTTAACGATAATCATTTGTGAATTCAAATATTAAACAAGATAGAATACTAAAAGGATTTTATATTTATTATAACTTTATTTTCTAACACCATTTTTTAAAGGATTTTTTATTTTAAAATTTGGAATTTTTAATCTAAATATATTAAAATTAAAAACTACCCAAAATATATATAGTACAGTTCACTTTATCCAATTATAAATGATGACACATTCCTTAAAATATAACCATAGTAGGCGTAAGATTGATCCTTCAGAGAAATATGAAAATTATATATATTTCTGATTATTTTTCCATTTTACAAATTATCTATTTTGCTTGAAGAAACTATTTTCAGCTTTTATAAAGTAAATAAACTTATCTGCATTCTATAATAAATTTTTAAGTTCGATATGGAACTGATGTCATAGTGAAAAGGAATGTTTAAACTAACTTGTAAATTTAATATTATAATTTTAATGAATTTTTAAAATTACAATAATCATATAAATTTTAAGATAGAAATCTGATTTAGAGAAATTTTGAGGATTGTAAAAAGTTCAAAGTCCATTCCTCTTAATGAAACTGTCAGAATGTTGTTAAAAATTTTCTTTTTCCCAGAAGAATATATATTAAACAAATTTCTCATTAAGAATATTCTCATGTGACATTTTCGTTATCTAAAATTTTTTTACTAAATGTTTTGAAATTAGATCTAATTCGAATTTCAAAGCAAAATACTGTACATAAAACAAATTAATATATTGTACTTAACTTATATTTTAGTTATAAACTCTTCAATTTTTTTAATCTATTTTTGTTATACCACTTTTTTATAATTGATCATTTTTATCTAAAAACGCTTATCTGTAATTGCATTTCTTATCTTTATTAAATATGTAAGGGTTTTATAAAATCAATACATATTGATTGGTAACATTTTAATAATTAAAAAAGAACGAAATTTATAAGAAATCATTTAATTTTTTTAAAATTTGATTAAAATTTCGTTATAAATATTGAATAAAGAATATTTGAATATATGTTTTTATATAAAAGGAGTTATAAATCAAACTTTGTAATGATTTGAATTTGATTTTTTTTTAATTTATTGATCTACATTACACTAAATTTCTTTTGATTTGAAATTCATCTGAAATAATAATTTGTAACTCTATAATGTTAAAGCCAATTTAAATTCTTGGATATTCGATAACTTTTTCAATTTTAAATTCAAGAATTAAATCAGTAAATTGTCATCTTCTAATAATTTTTTTACTATAAGAAGAAAACAACCTTTTATTCATACTTTGTTAGGTAATTTCTGTTAAATTTTATCTATTTTTCAAAATTATAGGTTTAAGCTATATTACATATGGAATTCTGAATTATTTTATTGACGTATACTGTATTTAATAATGAAGATTAATTTAAAAACTTAAAAATTATAATATTAAAATTACAATAATCATATATAAATTTTAACATAGAAATCTGATTAGAGAAATTTTGGGGATTGTAAAAGTTCAAAGTTCATTCCTCGTAATGAAACTCGCATAATTCGTTTAAACAGAATTAAATATCGTAAGTTTTTTACTATAGGCCTATATCTCTTTTTTTACATTGAAAAGAAATCAACTTAAGCTTAATAATGTTTCAATAATAAATATAATTTGTATATTTAACAAGAATCACAGAAATATTTCATTACAGAAATTAAATTTTAAATCATTTTCCGATAGTTTAGTAAATGGCGAGAATTTTCCTGAATTAAAATAAAAATTCGAATATTTTAAATTTATTAAAAGTAAAATAAATTTTTAACTGATTTTAAATGTAAAATCAGAGAGAAACAAACAAACAAAAAAGTAAGAGTGATTTATTCTGAAAACATTCCAGTACTATTGTTTAATTAATGATCATTTTGAATACAGTTTATCATTGTATAGTATGCATTTCAATTGTTTCACATTGATTTCCTTTCATCTCTAATAACTGAGATAAACATTAATATTTGTCAGATTTTAGGTGCAACGAACTTTGAATAAGTTCTTTTAAATTAATATATACAGTATCCGAAATACCGTAGTTTAATTTTAAAGATTTTTTTTAAAAAATCAGATTAGAGATGATATTATTTTCCGTTTTTAAAAGCACTGTTTAAGTGATTTTCAGAAGTTTTTAAGTAAAATTATATAAAGACCAAATATTTTAAAACCGATGAACCATTTAAAATATAAATTTTTATATAATGTATAATATTTTGATTTAAATCATACTTTTAAAAAAGTTGACAGTTTCACTGTATTGTAAAAAAATTACATATTTTAGAGCTGTTTTGAAAATTTTAAATTAATTATAAAAATAAATTCCTTATCAGAGAATTCTTAGTTTTTTCTGTTAGAAATGTATTATACCAGATGGCGACACTGTTTTATATATATATATATAATTTTTTTTTTTCGGTTTTAAAAATATGATAAATTTACTTTCCCTTCTCACAAGCTAAAAATATTAACGCATTTGAAAATTAAGTATCTTGTATAACTTTAGAACTAAAAGTTGTAATTAATCTTATGCGATAAATTCGTCATCTGAAGTCAGCATATTATTAGTTATCCAGGCATTAAAAAATTTTAATATTTTTGTTTTATTTAATTCGTAAATATGTGGAATGTCGATTGTTTTGCGCAATTCTTAATTCACATTTTAAGATTTAATGAATCCTATAAGAATTTTTATCTGGTCTGAAAACATTCAAATCTACATAGTTTATCCCAAAAAAAGTAGAATGAAAAATATAATACTGTATTGTACAAATAACATTTTAAATAAATAAAAAAAGTTTTAATACTCAGGTGTTTCTGTTTATCTTGTAAAAATATAACTAGAAATTAAATGATTTAATTTAAAATATTTTTCATTGATATGTTATCTGAAAACTTATTTTTTTTGTTTATAAAGCTCACAGTTAAAATTAAATTTTATATTCTAAGTCTAGTTAATTGGATACTAAACTTAAATTTTTTTAAATATTTAAGAAGAAATACGAGTATTTAAAAAAATTTATGTAATTATGGTAATTCCCATAAACATAGTTACTCTTTTATGGTTTCAGAATAATACAATATTTTAGTTTTCTTTCTAATACACTTATTGAATTTGACTTACTTGTTAGTTGAAAATCATTCTTAATATCTACTCGTATATGCTAAGTTACATATTCTTTACTAATGATACTGTGTCGCAATGGTAGAAAGTAGAAATCTTATTTCTAATATTCTAATTCAAAATTTTACTTTGCTTGATAGAATTTATATATATATAATTATATATATAATCAAAAAGAAAAATATTTTTTTCGCGCTACAAACATATAATTTACTATGACTACTACGTATACTGTTAACTAATAATAGATATATTACATGTAGATATATATCAGATATCTATACGTACTTTTTTTTTCTCAGTATAGTGCAGTATTAAACTGTAATTTAATTATTTCAAAACTTTTGATAGCTTCAAAAATTTCATGTTAAAACATTGTTTTAATAATCTTGACGTTCTACACCAGAGTAATATGAATTGTTCATTTTTTCACACAGAATAATCATTTCTTTAACATATTATTCGCTGTAATTTTTATTCTTATAAAGCTCGATTATCTTCATAAAAATAAAAATCTAAATCTAAAAATTTTCCCTTGATCGCGTGTCTTGAAACTTTTCCAAACATCTCAACTGACTTAAGTACTGTTTTTTTTTATCACTCGCTTTTTAAAATAGGACACATAATTAAAAAGTAATTTTGTTATTCTTATAACAAAATAACAATAATAATGCATTTGCTTTCATCGACAATCAGAATATTCTTAGGAAATAACGATGTTCTGTTACTACTAGAATTCAATTGAAATCAAGTAGTTAATGAAAGCAAACTTGTTTAAAATAATGCTAAAATTATTCTTCTATGCATAAATTTTTATTCTTAATTTGAAAATCATTTGCGTTTTTGTCAGAATTTTAATTAGGAATTTATTTAAAATGAAATACGGAAATTTTTCAAATGTTTTTGAAGAAAGTGTTAATGTGTCAAATAAATATGAGTTAAATCAAAATTTTCATATTTAATGTAAATTTTCTTCTTAATTAAAAAATTTTAATACTGCTATTGAAATAATCAAGCTTAAATATTGGGATGAAAATATATTTCTTCTGTTATTTTTATAATTTGGAATATCTGCTTGGAATTAATTTTATAGTGAAGTAAATATTAGGAATAATGATCCGAACTGATTTATCTACTTGAAAACTAAGCAAGAATAATAATAAATTTAACTGAACTTTAAATATAAATTTTCTTCAATTAATGGAATATAGTTGTAGCATGCTACTTTCAAGATAAAAGATTTTATTCAGGCCAATTAAAATGCTTAATCTAAATAGGTTGATTTAGTTTTCACCATTGTTTTATTTGCTTCATACTTAAAATTGTTAAATGTTATCATTTGGCATATCAGACTGTCGCCACACTGTCTGCCACTGAAAAGCTTTTGCCGAATTCGATCCAGAAGGAAATAATTTTTTTATTTTTTATTTTTAAATTTTTGAGTAAAAAATACATAGTGCATTAAACTTGACTTTTTAAAAAATTATCAGCTAAATTCAGCTGACGTTAATTTTTATCATCTAAAAAGAAATGTTTATCAACCTGTCTTTGATATCAAAGGTATCAAAAACAGAACGTAATGTATTACATCAATTAGAGAACATTACAATTCATTTTTGTCGTTATGTAGAATTTCATTTCACTTTTTAATATTATTCTTTCATTTATTCTAACATTTAGTTATGAACAAATTTAATTTAAAAGAAACAAATAGTTTCTTTTAAATTGAACATATATTTAATGTTTTATTTTTATCGTAATAAAAATAAAACATTAAATATTTTGTTTATATTATTGTTATGCGAGCAGAGTAACTATCTTATGATAGATTATGATGATTATCCAATCGAAAACATTTAATACAGTATGTAAAAAGATACGTCAAGAACAGTACTAAGAAATTAAGGATACTTGTTAAAATTTAAATATGACTTCTTTTGGTTGACTTAGTTGCTTTATTCTTTGGCTTGTTTTTATTCTTTTTTACTTTTGATTGACGTTATTTCTTAAATCGTAACCAATTAGCTAAATATAAATATTAACAAATATTCTAATTTTTTAGTACTGTACTTTATTTCTGCATATTAAATGTTTTTGATTTTTATATTTAGTTTTTAAATGAATATAGTTTTTCTAAGAGAGAGAGCCTAACAACAATGTTAATGCATCATTAAAAATATAAAATAAGCCAAGTACGATGTTAAAAAATTAAGATATTTTGTTACAATTTAGGATACCGCTATTTGGTTGACTATTTAAAAAATAAAGCAATGGCATCAATCAAGATAGCCGCATTAAACTCTAGCAAATATTTTAATTTGTTAATATTGTCCTTTTTGTTTATTTTTTACACATGAGACATTTTTGATTAGATTGTTATCATGGTAATGATAACCAAATTCGAATCGTGCTGACAATATACTTTCTATCATTATATATTTCTACTATTATATATTTTTATCATTATGTATATATCATTATATATAATGACAGGTTTCTATCATTATATATTTTTATGCGACCTGAAACCGCGTAACAGTTGCATCTATAATCATATCGACAATTAGGTTAATATTTTGTTATCTAGATAGGAGAGCAAAACAATCCAAAATTTTACTCTACTTTTGATATGTGAATTTATCTATACCTAATTGGTTTAAAAAATAAGTAACATTTGAAATATATATTGATAAAAAAAAAAAATAATAATAATAATGAACTAATGACGACATTGATAACATGAGATAAATTTTCGATTTTTTTTTTTCAAAAATTATTTTTCTGAAAAAAAATTGTATTTTATTATAGAGAAAACTAATTTTTGTATTTTCTATATGCTAAAAATAATACATTTAATATATATAACATATAGTTAAGAAAAAATATTTTTTTCATAAATGCATTTTTATTAGCACATAAGAAAAATAGCTTAATTCCATATATTGATAAGTTTTTAAACTAAACAAAATTCCAAATTTCTTTTTACTAAGAAATCTTAGCAGTTTATCAGTACAGTATCGATGTATATAATGCTATATTTTAATGAAAGTAATATGTTGAATTATTATATTAATAACAATTCATTCATATAACAATTCATTCATTTGATCTTAAAACTATTCATTAACTTGTTGAATATGATATCTCATTCATTTAAAATTAAATTCCATAAATGAACTTTATAATTTAATATGTTATTAATGATCTTTTTGCAATTATATTATTGCAAAAAGATATATACGGAAATAAATATATTACGCAACAAATTTAAAATTTTTCCCTATGTTAACAAAATATTAACGATAGATAGATAGATAGATTTAAAAATGTTCGGGAATCTAATTTAAATGGATTAAAGAAAAGATTATTAAAAAATAATTTATTGATATTCCAAACAAGAAAAAAATGCTATAATGAAAAACCAAAATTTATAAAATTATATTTTCTCCTTCTTATTATTTTCAATTTACCATTATTTATATTAAAAAAATTAGTTGGGCTTTTTCTATTACATAAACATTTAAAACTAATCTCAAATAACCACGAAAATTCTATAGTTTTGACTCGAACTCTGTGTAAAGAGAGAAATTATATTAGGGCTTTAAACTTTATAGAATGAATGGCATTTTCTCCATAATTCCGAACAAGTTTTTCCTTCTGATATTTTTAGCTTTAACACTAATTTACTTTGATCTAATATTAAAAGAAATGTTATAGTACAGTCGAAGATGATTCATTGAAATCTTTAATCAGTTTTTAATCTATTGAAAGTTTTACGGCCATTCCACACATATATAATAAAATTAATCAAAATAAATACTTGAAAATCTGATAGAGTAAAAGGTAAAATATTGCAATTATTGAGAAAAGTTCATTATCAAAAAGTTAATTTTATTTGTTTCGAATATTTACGTTATTTTTTAACATATTTTGATGAGATACTGCACATTGATAGTTACTGACGTTAAGATGTCAATTAGTGTTTATCTAACAATTTTAAAATAGATAACTGGTAGTTAAAGCTAACAGGAATAGGAATTTTAACGAGAGATTGTAAAACCGGGTCTAAGTTATTAAAACTTATTTTTGTAGCAAAAGTAAATATAGTGCTAATTTTTAAGTTTTAGAATTCAAAACAATACAATAACATTACTTACAAATATACAGTGTATAGTTTTCCTCAAGTTTCAGAACAGTATTAGCCGAAATCTTCCAACCGTATCTGTTCTCGAAAGAATTTTATGAATCTCTCTCTTTAATCGACTCAACCGAACAGATTTAGTCACTAGTTATGAATGTTGTGTAGGGTTTGCCGTAACATGAAGAGCAATTTTATTCGCTAAACCAAACATCAATCAATAACCAGAAAGTTCTTTGACATGAATCATAATTATACACTTCAAAACATTAGTTTGAATTTTTTCCAGAAATGTTATTTTTAAATATAAAGTGTTGGAGAAAATTTTTGTCGTTTTGACTTAACATCTTAGACAAAAGTGTCGAATTTTCGGGTCTATAGGCATCCTTTTTTGTTTCGGATTTTTGGGTCTATATGCATATTTTACTGAATAAATAATTTTTTCATTTTTTGGTCAGTCAGTAAAGTCATTATTCTCAAATATTACTTTCATTCGAAAATTAATATATATTCTTTGTTTCTAATTTAGAATTATTTTTTTTGTAAAAAAACATTTTTTCTTCTATTTTAAATCAGATTAGTTGCCTATTGCTTTACTTTTAGATTCATATTTAATTATTTAATTTCTAAATAAAAATATATTGTACAACACCGTTTTGTGTAATACACAACTAATATTTTGCAATGTGTTGTTTTATAGAATTCATAAATTGCATCTTAAATGAAAGCATTGTGTTTTCAATACAAAAACTAATCGTTATTTTCGAAAATTTTTCTAAAATTTAAGTTCTTAAATATCTACTCTCGATAAAGTTCTTGCTAATAAAACTACTGTATATTATATTGCAAACACGTAGTTTTCAAAAATGTATTTTTCATAATAATTAATATTCACACAACAGAAAAATATTTAGATATTCAATAACTATACTTTTCAAGATATTGACTTTTCATATTTGCACCATTATATATATACAATATATCTTTATAAAAAGAATAACTCTCATTGAAGTAAGATAGCATTACAGAAAACAAAACAAAAACTTACACTGCCAAAAGTTAATACAATACAATTACCAAGCACTATGGCAGGAGAACTATTTTTTCTCCTGCCATAGTGCTTGGTAATTGTATTGTATAAGATACAGTATTATCTAAAGTATAAGATGGTATAAGATACAGTATTTAAGATGATAATGCTGTCTTCGTAGATATTCATTTTTGTGTATTGTGAATGTGAAGTCTTATCTCGATTCTGCTAGTAATTATTTATGTAATGTTTATAATCAATATTTTGCTAAAAAAAAAAAACTAATGTTCCTTTTTTGAAGTATTTTGAAAATATTTGTTTTTTTATATACACTGATGTTTTTTCTTGTATGAATAAAATGAATAATTTTGCAGAAAGTTTGACTCTTTTTTCATTCCGAAATGGAATCGAAGTTCTATATATGAATTAGATTTGTTTATCAGCCGGTTTTCTTGCGTAAATATTATCCATTTGGAATGAAATTCACATACACTATTTGGATTCACTAGTAGAGTAAATTCCCTAATGTGTGGAGAATTTTTTCCAAATATCTAGATCTGATCTCTGAAAAAAGTTTTTTCTCCAAATACCTTTGCAAGGATTAAACTACCTCCCTTTTCAGGTTATTTCCACGATAATCTGAAATCAGTTTCATAATATCCCGGAGTAACCTGAACCTGATTTCATATTACCGCCTCCGTTCGCATTATTTTCTGATTTAGATAAAATGATAAATGTATCAAAAGTTTTAAGCATTTATTGAATAAAACACGTGAAACATATATGATTGAAAGCTAGTTTCAATATCTGAAAAAATAAAATGTCACAAAAATATTATTGTATTAAAATCACTAGTACACTAGTTCAAAGTGACTTATTACATACAAGCATAGGTTTGTATATAATATGTAACTGTACTAAAATTCAATTTAATTAGAGAAATCTAGAAGAAAAACATTATAATTACAAGAGTGAATATTTATTAGGGATACAGAATTATGGCTTTAAAATTTAAAAAATATAATCTATTTAATTTAATAAAGTAGATTTCCGCAACTATCATGCCGTAATTCCATTTTCTGTTCAATGTTAGTGAATTTATTGACGAAAATTATGCATCTAAAGGCATCATCTATGCATAAATAATAAATGAATATATAAAATTATTCTAACAGTTTTATGCACTTTTATTGTATGTGATTTAATTGAAATTAACTAATTATGTATATGCCATAATTTATCACTTCGTAAGAGGGGATAAAAATGTATTGATAATTATTTATTGGTTAATTAGGTCTAAAGAGTAAGAAAATATTTTTAATTTGCACAGAAAAGTCATATTATTCTTATACAATTCAGTATATTACGATTTGCAAATTTTTAATTTATCCTATATATTGAATACCCCTATAAATTGGACAAATTCATTGGAACCGCAAATATTCAACTTAGAGAGGTTTAATGTATTGGCAGCTGTTATTAATCATGATGATGATGATAAGAGTTGATTAGAATCATGAAAGTTGGGTCCCATTAATTAAATTTGCTTAGAAAAAAATTTAAATTCAAAAATTTAATTTTTGTTGTTACTGTTAGTTTATATTTATGCATAAAATAAGAGTCTAAATAAACATAAATGATATGAGGAATAATCTGAAATATTAGATGATATCGTTCTTAAAGCTACTCACGGAGTAACTTTTTAAATCGATTTCATCCTATCTCCTGGTAATTCAAGTTATCGTGGAGTAAGATAAAGTAAAAGTAATCTGAAATTGTTGCAACGTCCTGCAGAATATCCACTTTTGTGCCAATTCTTAAAAAGTAATCACATGATCCTAAATTTGTAATATTATAATTATAATTGTACTTAAATTTGCATAAAAAAAATATAACTATATTTATAAAATTAGCTAGTGAATATTTAAATATTTTTGTAGCAAACGTTTTATATGCGCGAATATATTTAATTCGCAAAAAGATTGAAAACCTGAACTCAAACGTATAAAATTCGAAAAACGTTAAACTAGTGAATCAAATTTTCTGAAAATGATTTTAAAATTGGATGATTATTACATCACTAATAATGACGACGTAATAATCGAATCTGATAATTTTGAATTTTTAAACAATGCGTAGCAGAATAATGGAAAGTATTATTTATGTGAGATATTTTTATTAAACATCATTTTTGCAGTTAAGAATGCATTTTGTCATGTACATGATCAGTGACATCAACTGCCATGGTATTAAAAAAATTATTCATGTATTAAATTTTTGAAGCTTTAAATAGAAAATGGCGAAAAACTTTTTTCGTCGAAAATCAATTTTTTATCTTAATATCTATATATTTATTTCTTGGAAGTAAAAATAGCAAGTTTAAATCTGAAAAATATCGAATAAAAACCTAAATACAGTATTTCAATTCGATTTTCTTCTTCCTAGAATTAAGTTCTAAGAAATACAAAATATCAGATAAACTAATTTAGTTGTTATAAATAATCTAGATCGAAATAAAGTACGGTATTTGGATTAAAATATAAGATGTAAAATGATGAAATACATTTTCATCTTTCAATGTTGTTTTTCGAATATGATAAGAATTTAATTTCAAATGAAATTAAAACAACATTGTACAGTTTTTGATTTAATTTTGAATTTTATTATCTAGATACATTTAGAAATAATATATCAATCAAAATAAATGCCTTAGATAATTATATTTTTTTTATAATTAAAATTCAGATTTTTGTGTGTTTTTAGCCTTCAAAGAAAATTCATCATTATTCATTGTTTAAATAATGTGTGTTTTTTTTTTTTACTCAGAGATGTTTAACTGTGTGTGTGTGTGTGTGTGTGTGTGTCTAAATTTTTAATTCGTTTAAATATAATTAAAAATATGGTATTTAATACTGTTGCGAATATTAATTCTTTACATTTTTAATCATGCGTAAAAATTATGAATATCAATAAAAATGAGTTTTTTTTCATATTAAAAGAAATCCAATAAATTGATAAATAACAGCTGGTAGGTTTCACTTAATATACAACTTAATAAACTTTAAAACAGTTACAAAACAGTTTCTATACACAAATTTAGAAAAATCTAGATTATGATATGGAAACTACACAAATTCAGATTTTGAATATCTTAGTTCTAGCGATTATTCAAATATATTATACTATTTTTTTTTCCTGGTTGGATTAATTGGTAAATTTAAAATAAATATCGTAAATTTTATATTACCGAATGACTATTTTAGAATTAAACTTATTTCAAATAAATATTATTTTAAACTAACAAAGGTAAATATATCCAGTCATTATTTCGTTTTAATATTTTTTTTATGAATATGAATATTTTTTAATAGCTATTTCTACTATATTTTGAGCTACATCTTCAGAATTTCAAATCAAAATCCAGATATATAGTTTACAAAATTTTTAATTAAAATTATATTCATTTTTTGTGTACGAAACATTTTTCTTTTTCATTTTAATCCAAATTTATAAATTTATTTTCATGAATCAATTTTTTTCGTTTTTTTTCCCTCTCTTAAGTAAGCTTCTATCAAATTAGCTTGTCTGCAAATAGGTTGTTGTTTGACAATGAAGCTACCCTAAGGCAGAGGTCGTTTTCTTCTGGACGACAAAACTCGTAAAAAATAATTCATGAAAATCTTTCTTTTTAATGAATCTGAACAAAACTAACAATGGGAAACAAGTTTCTCAAAGACCAAAAAAAAAAAAAGAAACTACAAAAATTTTGTTTCTGATTTTAAACTAACATATATAGGCTATATAATAATATAACATAACAGGACAGTGTTTCTATTATATTGGAAAATAAAATCAGTTCAAATATGATGAATATTTCAATAATATCTTAACGAAATTTTTTAGAATGAAATAAATACCGAAATATATTTACTTTGGACATCCTATATACAATAATATGAAATACTGAATCTAAAACTTTCAATTTAATAATTTTAAGAAATTTCATAAATTGTAACCAAAATTTTAGTTATACAGTATCAATATTTAATAAAGACTTTATTTTGTATTTAACGGGTATAGAATTTATTGTGAATATGTCGATATTTATATATTAATGTGCTTTATCGATTGATAAATCATGTTCGTACTGATTAAAAAAATGAAATCTATTCCTACTTAATACTGAAGTATAAAAGCAATATAAAGAAAAGTATATATATAGTAACTTTAATCGCTATTTAATGACTCCATTTTAATCTATTTCCTAAAATTTTTCTTAAAATATATTCATAATATAAATAATTTTTTAATATATTTTCTAATGTCTCATGAAGATTTTTGTATATATTCTACTATATATTTAAAATTCATATTTCTATCATATAGTGATTTTGTTTTTAGTTTTTATTCTGATTCAAAAAGTTAATCATATTTTTTGTCTTCACTTTATAACAATACTCAGCTTAAATTAAAATCTATGAATTTTTCTAATTGTTAAAACTTCATCAAAATCTAAAATTCCTTTTAGATATTTTTAGATAGCAGTACTTAAAGGTAATCTAAAATAATGTCAGACAAACTTATCGATTTTTGTCTAGAAAGAGAGCAAGTAGTTTCCCAGCCACGTATTCTTTCATTCAGTACCTACTAAAGTATAAGCAATAAATTCATTAAATAAAAAAATTTTAAGCTAGGAATTCTTATTTAATAAATTTTCATTTGTTTTTAATATTTTAATAATTAATGATAATTATGAAATGAGATTCATCAGCATAGCAATATTCAAATATTTAATGTTATTTCCCTTATGGTCAAAATAAAGATGAAGTGTAGTAGATTATTAAACATTTAATGTTTTGAAAATTTGAAAAATGAGCTATAAATTCTGAAAGACAATTTATTGTAACAGTTTATACATTGCTATAAATCTTGAATATTATATATAATTTCTAATAAAAATCAGGATAAAATACAGTAGTAATATCTATTTTATTCATAATCATATCGTAAATCTCAGATCTTTTTTAAAAATATATAAATAGTGGTTGTTTAGTGTGATCTGACATGACCTCGAACAAACTAACATTCGAATCAATAAAATTTTTGTTTCGGTCATCGTCCGAATTTCATTCAATTCTATATGGCAACTCATAATACAATGTGTTGAATTCCAGGACGTTTTATGGTTAAATGTGACCTGTTATCTATAATTAATAACTTAATACCATCAAAGAGGATAAAATCATTTCAAAAATGAGAAAGTTTTATACTTTTTTACAAATAGTTATAAAAGTTACTTGTATATTGTGTGTGTCATCTGTTTTTTTGGTATCAAACACTTTTCATATGTTGAATATTTTATCAATTTAACATTGTTTTAATGATTTTCCTTTTGTTTAATAATTTTCTTCGCTCAATTTTTATTTTCCTCCTTACGATTAACATGAAGTTAACGATTTTCATTTTATTTACATTTGTTGCCTTGTGGCCACTCCCTGATATCAGATCGAAATCATATCTACAGTTTGAAATAGCTTACAATAAAATCGAATATCAGTGATTAATAAGATTGCACATTATATTCCATTTTAATTTTTAATTAGTTGGAATATCCAAGGAAGTTGGGAATATCATTACAAATTCTAGTTCTAATGTTCGAATGTTCTTTTTTATATTTTTGTCTTAAGTTATAAAATTCTTCTGTTGTACTGATGAGGGACCACCCATAGGTCCGAAAACGTTTTAAAAAATAAAACTGTTATACTTGCATTTAGTGCTGTGTACTAGACTTACCTTTGATAATAAGCAAGTTGGATTACCATGAACTCTAGCACTACAAATTATTTTAATTGGAATAATATCAACTTAAATCTTGCAGGAAAATATGTTCCTGAAAATATTTTATCATCTAAACTTAATAGACTAAGCATAGATTTTATTATTACTGAAATATAGGAGTATTTATAATTAAATTTATCAGAATCCTTTGATTGGTTATATAATACTCATAATGAAGTGAAGCTTGGAAATTACATAATTTTAAGAAATGAGGAAAAAATTTATGAAAAATGTTTAATTTTGTCATAAGGGATACAATACGAATCTGTGTAAGAGGATTAATACAATGGTGTATGCATCTCTATGAGCTTATAAAAGCACATTCCTAAAAATTGGTATTCCGTTATTGAAATAATGCAACCGAAAGAGTTCTTTAGTAAATCGAGTGTTTGAACTTTATCGTCATCAAGCAGTAACGTAGCAAAGTTTATACAATGAGTGTTTAGATCTGTGCGATGGGCCAATGATTCCTTGTCTTTTCAGTCGTGCATACCAACATATTAGATTACAGGGGTCGGCAAACTGCGGCTCTTTAGGTACGTACATATGGCTCTGAAGTAAAATTGAAAATGAAAAAACTATCATAGTTTCATTTATAAATTTTAAAAAATTTTATTCACATAATGGTGATTTCATTTGATTTGATTTATAGGTTTCGCAAAACTTCGTGGCACTAAGATGTGTGAAGCGTGACATCAGCGAAAGAAGAACGAGTGTGGAGAGGATATACAAAGAGAATGGAGGGGATGATTGAACACATGGCTCAATTTTTTATCTTTTTTCTTCATTTAATAAAGATATAATTATATCTTTATTAAATGAAGAAAATTATTTGTAAAAATATATGGCTCTC
>WUQG02295490.1:0-19466 GCA_011317285.2 Androctonus mauritanicus | reverse complement strand
CATAAAATTGTGATATATTATTATTATTGAAAATATTCAATAATACTATAAATTTTTTATTGTTATGACTATTATTTTTTTAATCATTATCTACAGTCGAGCGTGAATCAATGTGATTAATAGAATTTTTATTCCAAAGTTGAAGGTGCATTATTTATTTTTATATGATTCGCGAGATAGTGAAGAAAAAAAAAAATAAATTATCTCAAATTCTAGCGATGGACACTTTTTTCACAATTACAAGGTTTTTAATTGGACGTTGAAAAAAATTTTTTTTTTTTTTGTTCTTGAATGTAGAGTTATATACAAAAAGTAAATTTGGAAAAACTGATTGTTTTTGAGGTGTGAAGAAATTTATTTTTCCGTTTTTTCTTCTATAAACTTGTATTTGTTGTTTCCTATATACTTCTTTTTCAGTAGTAAGAGTCGCGTTTGGTGAGCCATATAACGAGAAAACCCAGTGCCGCGTCTCGAGACTTCGAAAATATATTTTAAGGTTCAAAGAAAGCTCCACACTCGGTTTATGACCTTAATATAACGATAACAGCAACAGTAACAGCAATAATAGTAAAATATCGAAAAGTATTTTTTTTTTTTTTTTATTATATTTCACACCGTGAACGAGTGCGTGTGAGTGTATAAGCTTTTTTGTTATTTACTCTACGAAGTTTGTATAAAGTTGGAAAAATAATGGAAAAAATTGTGCTGGAATTTTTTGAAGCTGTTACACACGAACGTGAAATGTCACGGATTTCTGTTTTACAAGTACGTTGTCAGTAAGCTAACGGAAAAATAATGTTTTGAAACGATAAATTGGCTGCAACCCCTGAGCTTTTTTACCCTTATATTTTTTTCTGCATTCGTTTTTTTTTTGCCTGCGAGCGATGTGTAATTTTCCTTGCATGCGCCAGAGATATTAAAATACGAGAGAGAGAGAAAAAAAACTATTGCGAAATGAAACAGCTGACCAGAAATGAATGAACTAACGAAAAATTACTAGTATTTTGGCAACGGTGAATTTCGTTGGATCGAATATTTTTCGAGAAATATTACAGGATTTTTAGCTGTCATAAGAAAAAGATGAGATCTTTCTGAAATTTATTTCTTTGCTCATTCTACTGGTCAAACAATCTTAAAAAACTTATTTTCAGGATTTTAAATTAAATTAAAGTCATGAAACAACATTTAAACAATAAAAATTTAAGAATTATACTCATACGTAAGTTTAATAAATAATTTTTTTGGCAGGTTGTGGAAAAACAATAAAAATTTGAAGAAGAGCATATTATTTTGAAAAAATATTTTAATTTTAGAATTTATATTACTTGTGAGACCTCGAGTTAGTTTGTAAAAATGCCATTAAGTTTAATTTAAATTATCTAATTCAAGAATTAATTATTGTGGTCGACAGATAAAAAATGTAGAACTTAGAAGCGATGATTCTTATTTCATTAAATTTTGTTATTTACCAAGATGAAAAAATTTATTATTTCATAAAAACTTGAGAACATTCGTACCTTGACCTGTTTTTTTCTAAAAATTTATAACGATATCAAGGATCACTTCAAACTTACCTGGCACGAAAAGTTTTTAATAATACAGAAATATTATTCTAGAAATTGCAAAATGTACTTTCTTGTTTCTGTGAGATACAAATAAGAGGAGCGCAGAAATAAATGCGGTAAATAACACTATAATAATTCACTTATAAAGACACATGATAGCTGAAGTATGCATAATAGTATAGGTATCTATATATTCCTGCAAATACATATATGAATAATTCTGCATAAGACGCACATTGAACTTTAGATCCAAGTATAGGTACTCCGATCTCGTTGAAATTTTGCATTTTCTTTCAATTTAACAGAATGGGACGTTCCTCGTAATTTTAATCCCTCAATTCACACTCTAGCCGAAACATTTTTGAATCTCTGATGCAATTTTTTTTATTTTAACATAGATTTAAATTTTTTCTAGTGGATTCAGCAAACAACAAAAGGGAATGGATATAAAGGTGATGCCTATAGTCCTCTTAGAAATGCAAAATCTCCTGTGAAGTTATATTCACCATTTTACATAATAACTCCCAGTCCTCATACAGAAGAATTCAAATGTAGACAAAATTTACACAAACCTAGAAGGTATAACATTTTAATATATTTCATTTTTTTAATATAAAAAGGATTTTATATAAATATTTATATAAAATTATTTTTGTTTTTAATTTTTTGAGTTTTTTTAAATAAAATCCTTTCTTAGTTTACATTCTTCGATTTTAATTTTCTTTGTATGTGATTTATTTATAATCAAAACATTTTTTTTAATTTTAAATTTATTAACTGTGAAAGCATTTGTGCATTCATTTCTTTCCATAATATTAAAATGATACAATCAATAAACGATCTTGTTTTAGTAAAGTTTTGTTTCTGAATTTTTTGTGTAATTTTTTTATTTTCTGTCAAATAAACCTGATATGGATTTAAGAAATAAAGGGGGAAAGATCGATTATATTGTATGCAAGTAGTTTTTATTTAAAATTTTAAACATATTTGAGAACAAAATTATATAAATATAAAATTCTGAGTTTCTTTGAAGAATGAAAGTTCTATAGGTTTTGTCATTCACAACTGAGTATTAATGAGTGAAACTGAGCTGAAGTAAAATAAATACCAATTAATTCCTCGGATAGTGTATTAGTCATATTAATTAATTGATCTGTAAGTGATATAGTGGACTGAATCCACATGCTACCATTCTCTGATAGTAATATTGAATAAATTTTTAATTAAAAAAATTCCCTAATTAATCACTGAGCTCTTTAGCAGTTAAAACATCAGTTATTTAAACTTAATCAAGAATTAATCACTATTATAACACCTAACGGCTTAAAACAAAAATAAAGTAACAGTTCTTTACTGACTTTAATTTTCTGTAGTTATCTTCCATAAAGAAAAAAAATTATTGTAAAAAAAAATAGTGGTAATTTACAAAATAATTTGATCAGAGGGGTGTGATTTTAAAAAAAGACAATGTTAAATTATTTTTTAATTTCTATAAGAATTGTTTAAATATTTAAATTCTCTTTTCAGATGTGAGTTTTCAAGCCCTATTGCTTAGATATGTGAAGAACTATGGCACGACATCTCTATAAATGTTTTTGTGCAGCTACATTTTTAAATTTTATATTAGTATAGAATATTTTTGATTTTTTTGTTTTATCCATTTATCTTTAATATTTACATATCATATATGTATACATTATGTGAAAGCCCAATTTTGGCAGCTCAGCAATTTTATATTTTTGTATAGAGAGAATAGATTGTGTAATGTGAACATTGTTAGAAATATCATCTTTGTGTGCATTACATTCCATATGTATGCAATCATGTTAATATGAAATTACATTAATTTTGTTTAAACCATCATCAACATGAAGTGTGTGTCATAATTTTATCATTTAAGACAGCTTTTGTTGTAAATACGTTTTATATTGTAAACATTTTATTAAATATAAAAATGATTTTTAAATGGTGCCATTTAATGATACAAATGTGTGTAACTTTCATGTCTTAAATATTGAAATATATGGTAGACACCATTTGAGTATACATAATTGCATATATTCATAAAAAAAATAGATCTGATATAATTAATACACTTGAATTTTTTTTTGTAAACAATATCATTTGATTCTAATTTTTCTTTAAAGGTGACTCGCTACTATCTTCACTAGATTCTTCTTGCTTTAGAGTTGGTGGGCCATCTGTAAATAAATCAAAAATATAAATAATTTTTTTCAATTGAAAAAAATTTGATATAACTCTATGCAAAATGCATAATATTACATTTGCTAATATGGCATATTTAAAGAATTAACATTCAGAATTTAAAATGTCCTTGACATTTTAAATACTGAACAGCTTTACTATATTTTAAACAGAATTAGCAATACAAAAAACTTAAATTCTCATAGTTGAAAATTTTACTTTTCATTTCCAAACTTTCATAAATTGCACAAGAGATAACCAGTTTCAGAAAATGAATGACATTACAGCTTGAATAAGCAAATTCAGATGTTCCATAAACAACTATAACAAAACTGTTTATATTTTCCTTATTCCTAATGAAATATCATAACTTTTTTTTTCACTTTCCAATATTAATTTTTTATAGAATATTTTATAATCCAGATTCAAACAGATTTCCCCCAAAAAAAATTTTTGTGAAATTCTGAAATCTCCAATTTATTATTTTTTAAAAATCAATTTAGCATTATATATAAATAATTTTGGAAATTAAAAAATATAGTATACACTTATTATCTAATCATTTCAAAATAATGCATTTAGTCCATGCATATATTTTCTCTGTTATGATTCATGTTTTTCATGATCCCAATTTTTGTATTCATGTAAATTATGCTATGTTTTTATATTTAAAATAAAAATTATTAAATGCAAATTAAACAGAGCTGCTGATCAGAATATTTAATTGCCAATACATTTTATATTTGAAAATTCAAGATATCTTATCATTGCATATAAATTAACTCTTAGTCATGCTATTCACATATAACTTAAAAACACACTTAAAATTTAACAATGAAACCAAACTACATATTAATCTAATTAAGTTGTGCATTCTTTAACTAGCTGTAAAATATAAACACATTGACATTTTAGTTTAACTGTGAATCTACTATTACGATCTAATATGATATTAAATGTATTTTTTACTGTTTAACTAGTGCAATCCATTGAACAATAAGGTTGGAATTTATGGTTGAGTAGATTCATAAATTCTCTAAGAAGGTATGTTTTACAAATTACATTTGAATTTCCGTGGCATAAAATGTAATTTAAATTTTTGACTGATATTCAGAGAGAATTTTATTTTAAACAAATTAATATGGAAATTATATTTTCTTCACTTATTCCAGGTCTGGCAAACCACTAGCTGCATGCAGTTTGCTGCATCTTTTTGTGTAGCCTGCAAGATGATTTTTATGTCATTAATATCAGAATTGCATAAACTTTTTCACTTGCAGCACATCAAACTTAATATTCTGACGGACTCGTTTGTTTAATGATTCGGAAGAAAAACATCAAATTATTTTAGGAAAACTTAATATATAAAATTCTTGAAGTATTTGATTTTTTTTCTAACATTTGGAAAGTCTGCTGATGGAAGTAATTGGCTTACAGTGCAACAATGAATTAAAATGCATTCGCACTATAACATCCAAAATAGACAAAAGTAAAGTAATTTACAAGATGTCTATTATTACAGAAAAATATACTAACATATGTAAGTATATAATTTTTGAGCAAAATCGTAAGAAAAGTTGATTTAAGTTTCACATTCTTTTCGAAAATTAGTTTTGTTCAATTATAGATGAAAATTTGGAAAATCAGTTATGATGATCAATTATCAATGGAATACACTGAAATAAATTGCAAAAATTGGGTGATTGTAAAGAACAACAGATATATCATTAATGTAGATTAAAGAACCATGCACGAAGAAAATAAATTATGACATTTAAATATTGTTTTATCTGATGCATGGCCTGTGAAAAATTTGGGTTGGACAGGCCTGATTTATTTACTGGCATGACCTCAATTAGTCATATGGTTTGCTAAAGAATAATGAATTTTTGTTAAGAGAGTCATAATATTGGCATATTAAAATATATATTCAGACACATACAAATATCTAATGTGAAGAAGTTACTGAAATCTGAAAATGATGATGTGGGTCATTTATTATTGACAAAGTTTTAATGGGCAACAAAAGCTTTTGTAATATGACTTGAATGAAATTCATATATATTTAAAAAACAATCTGATATATTTAAAATCAAATACAGAAGAGTTGAAGATGGAGGAATCTATTATCTGATTTGTTTTGCACATAGAAATACAAGATATTCAACTTCTATTAACTTACGCTTTGATGAGATTAATAATTTTCATAATTTATTTTGTTAACTTTAAAATTGCAATTTTATAGATAAAATAGATGGCTTCGATCAATACTTGATATAACCAAACTTCATGTTAATAATTAGTTGCGATTATCGATTTTTTTTCTTAATATTCACAATAAAAAAATTAAAAAAACTTTAATGCAAACTTATTTATTTTTGATAATTTTTTTTTTATTTTTATTGTGAATATTAAGAAAAAAAATTGATAATCAACTAATTATTCTAGACAAAATCCTGACCTCAGATTTTTGTTACTTTCCAAAAGAAAAAGTAATCTTTATGAAGTTTTTATAAAGTCTCCTCTGCTCACAATAAACTAGATATAAATGACAGGAAAATACAAGACTTGCTCTTAGGAAATTAATTTTTAATATTTTAGGAATTAATTATAGATAGCATACAAAATAATTACTTCTCATAAATCAATTTGGTTTTACTAATTTCTATAAAATAAAGCCTTTATTTTGTTGAAAGATTTCTGCATTACAAAAAATCAATTTGGAGTTGTTATGATAGAAATTAGTTTTATTTTGAAAAGAGAACTTTCTGAAGAAATGCTCTAGCAGTTAATCTGTTTCTCAATTTTCATGTAAGTGATACTGATATTTTAATATAAATTTAATGAAGTTATATCAAACTTTTTATTTGAGTCTTGAACTCCATATTTATTTTTAAATGTGCAATGTATTTCTGATTTATAATTATTGGCAGATAAAATATATTTAAGCTTGAAATAATCAATGCTAAATTTATTTTGGCTAAAGCAATTTTTAATTTTTGGAATTACTACGTATAAAACATTTTTATAATTTTTAGAAAAATTAAATAATTTAGTATTAATAAAAGATATTTTCATAAAAAATGTTTGTCATGTATAGTAATAATTCAAAATTCTATAAAGCATATTTTTTTTCATATAAAAATATTTTAAAACTTATTATTCAGAATTAAATTGTCATTTAATTTTCTATAGTTGGAATAATAATTACATTGCATGAATTAAAAACTTCATAATGTGTGTCAAGAGTTAAAATTTTGACGTTCAAGTATCTGGTGTATAAACTTTATGAATGGACAGTGAGTGGCATACTTAGGGGTGTCACATTCCTACAAGTCTGCAAATTTTAGCTATTTGGCAAAACTTAAATCAGTCAAGAATGGATTGTATAAATGTATATAGTACTAAGATGATAAAATTTTTTTCCCATGTGTTTTACATTTAATTAATTAAAAATAATTTTTAAATGAAAAAAAGAATATAAATCATGAATTGTATGAAGAGTTTTTTTGAAATCATCTTGATTATTCAATGAAAAAGGAGGTTTAAAAATCTTTGTCATTTCTTCTATATAAAAATATAATCATTTGAATATATAAAAATTAATTATATGATAATCTGAAAATCAAAACTTTTTGGTAAATTTTTAGTTGAATGCTCAGTCAGCAAATTTGTTGTTAACACTAACTAACCATAACTTCGATGCCACCTGGCCACAGAACATCGAGAATCACTTAATCTATTATAAATCTGCAATCAATGGAATCTATCTATATTTTTTTTTTTTTTGAAGATGACTAAAAGCAGGTTATTATAATAGTTTTGAAATATTGCAAATGTGCTGAAAGTATCGAATATTCTAGACAAATTGCTAAGATTTCCATCAGTGGTGCTATAGCAATGTTACAAGAGTTAAATTGGAACTGCTTTGTAATGTTCGTCAGCAATCAATGATTTTTTGTAGTAATGTGCTATTAATTTATCATATTTAAATTTTCTTGGAAATGCCCGAAAGTTACAAAAAATTACTATATTTAAAAAAAATTTTAATAATAATAATATAGAACTCAATTTATACATAGTACTTATTATCTAACAATATACTTTATAAAACAGTTAATAATTAGAAAAACAAATGCACTCAACAATTTTTGTACAAATATGTTTTAAAAACAAAGAATATGGCAAAAATGTTTTTTGCTCATTTAAAAATCATCAATCTGTAGTAGTTACATGTATGACACAGATAATCTAGTTATGACCTTTTGTATCTATTGAACATACTACTATATTTTCAAATTTAAAAAAAAAAATAAAAAATTGCTCAAATTTTAAAATTATAATCAAATAGTCTAGTAGCAAATATATCATAAAACTATACTTAATATATCATCAGAATTTCAGATTGGCAGTATCCAGCAAAAATTCTTGCTACTATAATATCAACTGCTATCACTTTGAGCAGTAGAGTTTTCTTGTAAGTCGGGAAATCTCTACATAAATATGGATCTAAAAATTTTGGGGATTTTCTGTTATGTATATTAATTTGAATTGTGAAATGTTTTTTTCAAAAACAAATGTAAAGCCATACATTATTGATTCAATCAGATGCATGCGACATAATAAATTGTATATATTATTGACTTACAAACTATGTTCTGCTAAGACTCATTTGTGGACAGTCTATATCAGTGTTCTTCAAACTTTGTCAATTTAAGGAACCCTTACGAGTATAAAATTATTTCATGAAACCCGGGATCATAAACAATAGAATATTCACAATTTAGGTAGTATGTATAAAGAAAAATGTTTTATTATAATATAATAATTTTAATAAAAGTATTACAAAATATTCTATGTTCATCAAAATAATGAATATTTTATGTATGTTTATGGAACCCTTTAGAACATTTTGTGGAACCCCAGAGTTCCCCGGAACATAGTTTGAATGACGTTGGTCTATATCAAGGTTTCTCAAACTTTTCTACTTGGCAAACCCTTTTACCCAAGCAAATATTTTTGCAATCCTGAGTATAGAGGTATATAAACTAGAAATAAAAATTAAAACATTTGCTGATAATAAATCAAAATATATTTGATATATAAATGAATATAATTTTATCATGTATTCAAGACAAAAGTTAAATATTCATACTAATGAGCTGGATGTGCTGTTTATTTTTACATAAAGACTTAAATCTTGAATGAATATTTGATACTGCAGGACAGCTTCTTCAATGTTATACAGAGTTGATAGTTAATGTTTATAAAATCAAAAAAAAAATCTATGCTGAAAATGTTGCTTTACATAAATATGTAGTACAAAATGTCAAATACATTTAGGACCATTTCAAAAAGTATTGGTGCTATTTTGCTATCAAACTCACAGACATAATGTATGTATAGTGTTGCAAAGTGATTTTGAATTAATTTTTGGTTGTGCATCCATAAATTTTTAGTTTTGCTGAAATTTCTGTGAATCCCAAATTTAGTTACGTTACCCCATATGGAATCATGACCCACAGTTTGAGAAGCTCTGGTCTATATAATTAAGAAAAATTTTCAAATTTTATATTTTATGTAGAGGAAAACTTTTTTTTTTTCTTTCTTAGACAGAGAGATTAATTTGGATTTTCAAATAAATTGTATATCATACTTAAATAATAATAAAAAACATTTGAGTTTGAATAATTTTTTTTAAGTTTGAATAATTATGTTAAACTATAAATTTTTGGTAAAAATTATATTATTGTGAAATATATAGTGAACCCTCATTTAATGTCAGAGTTAGGTTCCTGAAAATCACTACATTAACAAACCAAAAATCTCATTGGCCTATCATATAAATTTTTTAAAGGGAATTTCCACATTCAAATCCTGGGTCCGTGTACTATATACAAGATAGGATCAAAGTCCAGGCCTTTATTTTTAAATATATAAAAAATTCAAAATTTGAGCAGAAAGTATATATAATTTAAAAAACTTGTTAAATTTGGAAATTTTTCCCACTAGATAGCAAAAGGGGACAAGTTGTTTTGTTGCACATGTCAAAATAACATCATCAGTTTTTAAATAATGTTGCATTGCAAAACATTGGTATTTGAGCAGAGAGTTGGAATTAAATTTTGCTTTTTATTACGAAAAATACCTGTGGAGATTTTTAACATATTTTGTGAAGGTATGGACACCAAGTTTTATCACAAAGCCAACAGTTGAATGGTACAAGTAATTCGTGATAGATAAGCATCAATGACGACCACCGATCTAGTCGGACATTAACTTTTATTGATAAAAAAGAAATTATTCATTATGAATTCATCCCTGAGGGATTAATCTATTAATAAAACTGTATATTTGAATATTTTGCATTGTTTAAAAGATGCAATTAGGAAGAAAAGACTAGAATTTCAAAGAAACGGCTGGAAATTGCCACATGATAATGATCCTGCATATTGTGCTAAAATAATTGTCCAGTAACTAGATAAACATTCTGTGACTATTTTACAATATCCATTGTATTCCCTGACCTTGTACCTTCTGATTTTTACTTGTTTCAGAGTAAAAAATCTATTCAAAGAGCAAAGATTCAGGATGAAATGGATATTAAGGCTATTGCAACAGATGCAATAAAGACAGTTTCAAAGAATGACTTTTCCAAAGCATTTGCTGAACTTTGATTGCTAGAAAAAATATGTAAATAGTCAAGGCTAGTACTTCAAAAATTTAATAGCTAGATGTATGCACATAGTTTAGTTTATTATTATTATTTTTTAAAGTCCTGAAACTTTTTAATCCTACCTTGTACCCGTAGTTTAATTGTTGTTCATAGATAATATTGTATACAGGTATATACTATACTTCAGTTAATGCTCATATAAAATATAGTTATCTTATTTTCTATAATCATAGGTTTCCATCTCATTTTCTCTTTATTATGAAAGGAAATGTAAAAAACAAAGCTTTATTCTGTTTCACTGCCTTAAAATTTTTAATTTTTTAATTAAAAATAGTTTTTTTTGCAGATATATTTATGCAGATATTTAGCAAAATGATATTAAGTGAGGCAATGTTAAATGAGGATCCATTATATACACTATTTTTCAATTTTATAATAACTGATCAATAATCATACAGATTGTAATTGATTAAGATACCATCAATCATCAATATAACAAATCTTGAATTTTTCAACAGAATATCAGAATTGAGTACATTTCTATTTGGAAAACATTCACAAATTTTATATAAAAATTATATTTCATTGAATTGGTAAATTCTATTTAAATATGTTAAAAATAAATAATATAACTGAGATTTTTAATAGAAATTGTACAGTTTTGATATTAACTGCAATGAATATCAAATTATTTCATTTAGGAAATTTAATATGGAGAATTTAGATATTGAATATTGTTTCCTTGTGATACAATTTTAAAAGGAATTACGATTAACTAATTTTCATAATGAAATGAAACTAAAACTTTATAAAAGAAATAATAGTTAGATTTTTATTTTATAATACTAATTATCTTCATTTTTTCCCTCTCCTCTATTATTTATATATAATCAATACATATTTACATGTAAAATATTTCTCTTAATTAAATTACAAAACTAGGGTTTTTTTGTATAAATAGAAATATCCTAAAATTGTATGTAGAATTATATAATAATTGAAATCAGTTCAAAAGTTTTGCGAGAGAGAAATTTTGATCATAAATATTTATGGAAAAGATAATTACAAAATTCTTAAGAATTTGGCATTATTATATTTATGCAGATATTTAGCAACAGTTTGTTAAACTAATATTGAAAAAAAATGTGAAAGCTAAACCTGCAAAATATTCATGAAATTTTGTATATTGCATCATTTGATGGAATAATAGTATTTTTTTAAAAAAATGTTTTATTCATAATAGTAAAAGTGTTTCTGTATTTACAAATTTTCACTAGTTGTGTGTAATAACGAATTTGTATTTCAGCATTTAACAGTAATCAAAATATTGATAGCTATTCTGGGTTGATATTTATAATATATATCTAATACTAATACATGAATGAGTTCAAATGTTTAATAGAAATATTGAAATATTGCTTAATTTCTAAAATCTTTCGATACTGATTGAATAAATATACGGTTAAGAAATATAGTATATATATTCAATATATATTATTCAGTTATTTATGTATATTTGTTTTTACCTTTAAGTGTTTCAAATGAATGTGTACACTATATTCTTAAACATATGATATAATGAAAAGATATTAAATGTCATAATTACTCAGAAGAGTTCTTACTCAGTAAAATTTAAATCTGGCAGTAGCATCATTATCTAGTTCAAATTTATATATTAAGATAGTCATTGATTTATGCCACTTGTATTTATGATGATGTAATTAATAAGTTTTATGTTTGGTCAATGCATTTCACATGCATAAGAGTCCATATGTAGTGATCTGATGTAGTTGGCTACTTTTGTTAAGTTTACTATAACAGTTATTATGCTATAATTATTGATAATAAGCAATCTATAAATTTATGGTGTATCCAATTTCTAATGACATGAATTTATGACCCCAGGATTTGAACTGAATTCCATCAGAAGTTGAGTAGTCGTTATATTTAATCTTAGATAAATAAGCTCTAATCTTTTAAATATTTTGAAATGTTAAAATTCCATTTTTATCTTAAAAATAGTTTTTAAATGATATACACAGAATTCTTTCTTGATACTTAGTAAATAAGTGACATATAATCTTAAATTAAATTTCAATTAAAACTATTAAAATTTGTTAATTTCTTATATAAGAGAAGTTTTTGAATAAAATGGCTAATTTTTATTAATGGCATTTAGTCAAAATAAATCATTATATATATTTCAGCTTCTCCGTCATTATCAAATAATGAATGAACTCGTTCAAGTAAAAATTGTGCATTTTGTATATGAAGAGATTCCATGCTGTTCTACAAGGTCTGAACAAAAAGTATCTATGTACATTTCAGAAATAAATAGTTAACAAAGAATATTATATGTATTATTAGAAATTTTGCATAAAGCAATTTGAAGGAATTCAAGTGATTAGTATAAGCTGCATGATAAAATTCCTACTTATTCACTGCCAACTTATACAGGAATTTCTGCAATATAGAGACCACCACTACAATAATTGTAATCTCTTATACTTACCAGATTTAATTCTGTATGATCTCTCTTCTTTTTCAGAATTGAAAAAAAATATCTGAATGATTATTGATTTAATGATGTTGAAGATAATAGAAACTTTGGTAAAGTTACTAAAAAAAATTATTTCTTGAGATAAAGAAATATTCTTAATACTTTTTGATAACTAATGAGTGAAATATGTTATTGCAGGAAAAGAATATTTTAGAGATTAGATAAAGAAATCTATAAGTGTTTATATCTTTTATGTTATCATATTAGTCTGGATAGTTTTTGTGCAGACCTTATATTTGAATATGTGATTTCACAGAGAAAAATCTCTACAAAATGACACAAAAAAGACATTTATTCAAAAAAGTTCACATAATCTTTGTTGGCACTTTCATACACTACAAATGCACATATGAAATAAATTACAAGTTCATTATATAACAAAATTATATATCTATTATAAGCAAGTCATATTTGCTTCCCCCCCTCTGTCCAGTACTGCTTCATGACATGGCTCCCTAGAAAAAAACATTAATTGAAATTTGTTTCAAACTGCTTATTGGTGTTTAAATTTTATTAAACATTAGTTTATAACTAATAATTTTACAAATGAAAGACTGTATTTTCAATAATAGATTCATTTAAATATGAAATAAGTATAAACATGAAATATCACAAAATTATAATATACACACAGTATATTATAATTCCACTTGAATATATTTTTATAAATATACACACAGTATATTTATAAAAATATATTCAAGTGGAATTTTAGGAATAAAGATCATCTACAATTATGTCTTATTTTTATTTTAATTAAAAATTATCGTATTAAACTGAATACGCAAATCAATTTAATAATTACAGTATTATATCATTTGAAGAAATTTTTTTTAATAAAAATTATCCAACTATTTAATAGAAAAAATGTTTCTAATATAAAAAAAATTCTTCTAAATTGTTGAAAAATTAAATAAATCAAAAATATCTCTTAAAAATCAAAATGATCATCAAAAATAAATGATATAATTTGGTAGTGCAAACAAATTATAGTACATTTGGCCTTTGCCCATTATTTTAATATTATAGAGCATCTAAAATATAAATGTACAGTTTGCATTTACAACAACATATAGCAGTGTGAAGAAGTTAACACTGACCTATTCTATTATTATTTTATTATGCTTTTTATTAATTATTATTATTTTCATTAGTATTTTAACATATTATGTTTTAATTTAAAAGTTAATTCACTTTTCACATTCTCCATCTGATCAGTTAGAAATTTCATGTTATGGTCCAGAAGTCTGCTTCCCGACAAACTCTCTTGGCTCTTGATGTCATCTGCTCTAAATCATTACCATTGACCCAATGTGAAAATATAAGAATGATCTCTTATTGATGCTTTATATTCAGTTCATAATTAATTTATAAAGAGGAAGACATGAATTGATTGCTTTGTAAACTAAGAAACTTGAACTTGTTACATGACTTATGTAAATGAGACAAGCTTGGGACTGTGATAAGTCATTACAATAAAAATGTGTGCATCAACTGACACAGTGAGATGTTTTGTATTGAAGTGGAGCTAGTTATTGACTTCTGAATTTCTTGTAAGATTGATACTTGATTAAGTTTGTATTGCAGAGTGGAGGTATTAGAATTAATTAATATTTAAGATTATATTTATTGTTTTGGATATTTGGATTCTTGAATTTTGATTAAACAAATTTAATTGATAATTTGTGCTTTATTATTGCTTAAATAAAGCTTTGGTTTACACTTTTTTTTGTAAGTGTTTGAATCAAATAAATTTATATTTTATTATTTAACTTTACATGTTTTGAGAATTTATTCAATTTATTAGTATTAGTTTCTAATAGTGTTTTTAGCTATTAAGTTTTAACACTTGATTGATACTTTAAGCAGTAAGTTTTTTGGTTATTTGTTTTTTTTGTCATGTAGATGATAGTTAGCGACTGATTTACTTGATTGATTTTATATACTTTACAAAACAGTTCAAACACCTGAACTCAGGCCAGACTCTAGATTTACAAAGTCATTAAACCATTAGGTTTAAATTAGATTATTATTGTTATTGATATTTTTTGATTATTGCAACTTTGCAATACAGCCCATGCACTATCTAAAAACAGGAAAGACAGTACCAATTAAAGCTACCAATTAGTAAATTGTCACTTAAAATGAATGCATTCCTTCCAATCATTCTTCATTTTGTAGTCAATTTTTGTGCATTTATGGTTATTATTTTATAGTTAAGAATTTTCAAATATATTTTCTGTTTTTCTTTCATAGTGAATGTTTATTTTTATATAAAAATATTATACTGTGTTTAATTAGTATTTAGTTTAATTTCACTTTCATAGTTAATTCTGCTATTTTTAGAGTATAACATAAATCGTCGGAAATGGTTACCACTATATTTAATATTGTGCCTGTGGAAAATAAGGATTCAATTAGTCTATAATAGTAGAAGATATATATATAATGTGCTCATGTTTCTATTGATTAGGTATTTTTCTCAAAAATTACAAGACATATAAAAAAACTGCAAAATACATCACCTATTACTTTTTCTTCAAAACTGAAATCCATTGTTAAAATTTTTCTTGCACATCCATTTTACAACAAATGCTACAGATTTGTTTTTTCACATGGGAAGATATTATTTTTTAGCAGAATCAAATTCTACTCATTTTTTTCAATTTTTTCCATTTTAGAATTATTTTTCTACAGTTAATATTTTTGGAGATATTTAAGCATAAAGGAACCATTAAGAATGCATAAAATGAAATCAACATTTCTATGGACCAGACATATGGAAAAACTGTAAAATACATTACTTTTTCCTACTAAATTAAAATTTGTTATTAAAATGTTTTCTGTGCATCTACTTTGCACAACAGATGACAAAAATTTATTTTTCTAAATTGGAAAGCATAGTTTTTTAACAAATCTAATTCTATTTGGTTTGTTTTTTTTTTATATATTAGAATTATTTTTCTACAAGCATCCTACAGTGCACCTATTATCTTCATAAACTGACAGATCACATAAATGTCAATTATGGATCATTCACACTTATAATAGGTGGGATATCAATTTGAAGGATTTAGTTCAGCTAATTGGGACTTCTCCTGAGAAAATAGGGATATTAGATCTGATCAGTTGACACTGAAAAAATGAATTGGATTGTGGAAGAGTGCCATATATATATATATTTGACTTGGCTGTCACTCTTCCTTATATATATATATATATAATAGAACCAAGATTTGATTCTGGTTCTATGAGTGCAAAAAACAAACATTTCTCATGATGAATCTAGCTGACTATAATTTATATTAAAATTTGACAGAATATATTCCACACAGAAAATAAAACAGACCTTAAATTTTAAATAAATATATATAAAATATAGTATTTAAAAATTTGGAACTGTTCTATGAAAACACTTGTGTAATATCTCTATTATCATTTCCATCCTTTATGTATTACTTCACATTAACAAGGAATATCTTTACCTAAAATATGCTTGAAACTTTGCTCATTATAAATTTCTCACAAAATTGGGTAAATGCTTGTAAATCAAATTTTGGAATAAATTAATTTGCTCATAACATCAGAACTGTTTAAACTGGAGTTGACCTGTATTGTGTTTTTGCTATTTTCCAACAGTATAGTTGTTATTTATTTGGTACTAACAATGCCAATCAGCTGATGTATGAATGTCATTGTTTCTTTTTACTTACTCTTGTTTAAGGCATACTTTGGATTTGGGCTATTTTTCATTTAAAAATAAATATTGTAGTATAGTATTCCAATTCAATATATAATTAAAAGTTTTTGTATTTATTCATGCAATATGGAATGGCAATCACTTATTATAAAATATTTAATAAGCATTGCCCTCTTTGTTAGATTATCCTCTTATTGATATTGCAGTTTATAAATCATGTTATTATTGGTAAAAATGACAGCTTGATAAATCTTAATCCCAACAAAAAACTGAATAAATTATATAAAATGAAACTCAAAACATTCAAAAATTTTAAATATTACCTACTAGACTCGATATTAATAATTATCAATTACATTCATCAAATTTGACAAAATTTTTTAAAATTACAATCCCAAAATGCCCTCTCCCCCCTGGGGTAAATTTGACCCAGCATATCCTATGTTATGCAATAAAAAGTTTGGCACCAACACATCAAATGGTGTGGGAACCTAAGTGGAACAAACAGAGAGAATGACCAAAATGTGCCCCATCCTTAGAAGTGACTTTGCTTTTTGTATCTTATTTTATTCGAAGGTCACGAGAAGTCATCTTGCAAAGTTTGGTCCTGATAGGTCACAATATGGGATCTTATGCAGAAAAGACAGAAAAAATTGCATTTTATATATATATAGATAATCACCTAATAGTCAAATTCAAAATTACTAATTTTATCAATTTTTGAATTTATTAAAACTTTAATTTCTAAATACAGAATAATTTATTTTGTTATGTTATATTGTCTTATTTCTTTACAATTTGAGCAGCATTAATCCTTTATTTTGTAGCTAATAAATCATTCAAACTGCTTAGCATTAAAATTCAACAGAAAACTAGCAATTCATAATTAAAAAAAAATATTTTTTTAACTGATTAATCATTTAATTAAAATCAATTACAGTAGACCTAAAATAAACAAGAAGTTCAAGAAAGAACTAAAATTGCCTACTTTCCAAAAATGTCATTTATTTTTCATTTATTTAACATTTGGAATCCATTGGTTTTGTGCACCTAATTTTAATGCTAATTTAACCAGCACAGTTGAGATGATGATGTCATGTATTGTTACATCATCGTAACGTCATAAATTATCAATGTGTGATGTCATCCACTATTATGTCAATATGTATCAATGATGATACACCAGTGCTGTGAAGTTATTGATACATATTGAAATACATGTTGCTGTGTTAAGAAATCAGGTAAGCCATACAGTACAGTTACACTGTTTATACTTAGTGCCATCTATTAGAAATAATATAAACTAAAATTGTGATAAAAATAAAATTCTATCCTGCAGAATCAGGTCATAAAGGATAGATATATAGTAATATAGGATTAAAGGATGTGGTGTCAAGGTATCCTATTAAAGGATACCTTGACACTACATCCTTTAATCCTATATTAATAGCAGAATATCCCTACTGAATTTCATGAAAATTTGCTAATTAGTCCAAAAGTTATTAATAGAAAAACAGACACTGGCCTGATTTTATAAGCCTCCATTTCCTTCAGAAAGTAGGCTAAAAATCAATTTATTCTAAAAGAAATATCTTATTTTAAAGTTCTTGCATCTTGAGTCCATTAATACATAGGATTGGTGTAATTCAGCAAGTTTCAAGCAGTGATATGTGTACTACTGGTGGTACATGAGATATGACTAGTAGTACATGTATAATCTTGACTTCCTCTTTGTATATGAGGCATATTTTTTATTGATGTACTGAAAGTTTCGAATTTTGATTTTGATAGTACATACTTATGAAAAGGTTGAAAACTGCTGGTCTAATTCATTTTAAGACAAAATCTCACTACTTATATCACAGAGAGCCAAAAGTGTTTTCAAAATGGACTGTGGTATCATGTTGAAATATCAGTCCAAGTGCCAACAATAAATCTGACATAGTTTAAGATGTTGAACTTTGATTTTCAAACTCTTTCAGAGTCACAGCAAAAGTATTTAATGCATCACCATCTGATATTGCACTAAAATACTGCAAATTTTTTTAAAAGTAAAAATCATTATCTGATCCATGTGCTAAACAAGAGAAATGATGTTGAGTGGAAATTTTACAGACATGATATGAAATCAAATATCAACTTTAATTATGTATAAAGTTCAGGATCATGATTTAAGGAATTACCGAAAATCAAAAGAACCCTTAACAGGAAATTTATCTCAAGATAACTCTTGATAGAGAAGAAAAGACACCATGAGCTCATTCTGAGAACAAATACTGGCCCAGACCTTTTTATGCTGCAAGAAAAGACATAAGTTTCTGATAATTTTTTTTCAGTTTGAACACACTAAATTTTGTTTTAAAATGGTACACAAACATTGGCTTTAGCTTGAAATCCCTAGCAGAACTCCATTTTAATGATAGAAATGGAGTATTTTAACAGTCTTCAACTTTTGTGGAATATACAAGGATTCATGAATATTCCTTCATGCACTCACAAATTCAGCTTCTCATATCACTATCATATCACTATCATATCTTAATTTTTTATTTTCTATTAAAGGGCTGGTTGTCTTTAAAGATTTCTTGTATCTCAGAGCCCACTTTATATGATTAATCAAATTTTTAAATAAATTATTGACTTTTTATTTAAGAAATGCAAAGATAGACTTTTTCCTCTATTTTATAAATAATACACAGTTACGAGCTCTCAGTTAAAGTGAAAAACATTTATATATTGCATAGTCCTTTCAGTTTTATG
>WUQG02295380.1:0-19466 GCA_011317285.2 Androctonus mauritanicus | reverse complement strand
GAGCCTTACACTAGTCATTAACATGTCATTGCAAATGCAAAATTCTCAGATGATAAACTTTGAACACCAGTCATAAAATCGATAGTATTTTCATCAATTATACAGGGTGGTTCAAAACTATATGTCAAATGTAAAGGCAGGTAGAGGGAACCGAAATAAGCAGATTTCGTATAGGAAATTGGGAGCGGAAATGCCGTGAGAGGGCGCTGTTGAATTTGATGGATGAAAGTGCTTCGCTGGCTTGAATCGCCATTCCGTGTACGGATTTTAAGCAACATGCATCGTTACACCAACGTGGCGAATCTTGTATTGCTGTTGGTGGTTGCTCTTTCAAGCAGATATTGTAAACTGTTTGATAAATTGTTGCTTTCCTTTGTCATTACTTGTCTTTGCACTTACTGTTGTTAATATTGCCTTACGTGCTAGCACTTCAACGCTGCACTTCCACACCCACATTCCTATACGAAATCTGCTTATTTAGGTCCCCTCTACCTGCCTTTACGTTTCTGACATATAGTTTTGAAACACCCTGTATATGCTTAAATAAAATATAATTATTTTTTTTAAAAACTATTAAATAATTTATATTAAAACCATCATCAAAAAGAAAATATCTTTTCAGTTTTTACTAATCAAAATCTTAAATTTTATCATTTTCAAATTTTAGCATATGTTTAAAAAATATACTGAAAATAATATATATAAAATTAGTTTTTTAAAATTTTATAATTATTCAATTTCTTGTATTATTATTATTATGTCAAGTAACTTGTCTAATTCCTTAACAACTTTTATATATATTATTATAGGCTATTCAATATGTTTAAAAAAACATATGCTAAAATTTGGAAATGATGATATAAAATTTGAGAGTTTTGATTAGTAAAGAATGAAAAGATCTTTTCTTTCAGATAATTTTATATTAAAATCATTATTTAATAATTACTTTTTTGAAAAACTATTAGAGATTCTATTGTCTGTTTGCCAATTAGTGTTATGATTTGTCTTTCTAATAAAAAGATTCAACTTGATCAAAGATTTCAAAAAAAAAATTTTTTTCCTCGTGAGAAAATTTGTTCAAGAATTTCTAATTTTTTAAAAATTTTCATCAAACAATAATGAATTTATTTTCATCCAAAGTAATATAAATAATTTCCAATATTAGGACTTATCAAAATATTGCCATAGAATAAACATTGAAGTAATCACCAAATACAGGTATCCCTCCTATAAAATGACTTCCTACAACATGGCTTTGCTCTAACACTATTTGAAAATTGCAGAAACCTTCATATAACACAGTATTTCTACAACATTGTTTTTTACTTAACATATTTAAAAGATTACGTTTACTCTCCTATTAGCACAAAATACTTTCATTAATTTTTGTAAATCCATACTAAGGATACACAATACACACATAAAATGCAATCATTGGGAAATACTTTGCTAAAATTAATCATAAATGCAATTTTGCTAGATTGGCATGAGAGGGACAATATGAAGTCTATTTTTGATTTCGATTTAAAATTGAGTTAATTGTCAACTTTTGAGTATTTTGTGTTCCAAATGTTCACTTCTTGGATAAAAAAAATAAGTTTTCATATTTCAATAGAGGAATTTGAAAGAGAAGAAAAACTTTTTTATTCATGATTTTTTTTGGCTATGTATTAAAGAACGATTGTTTTCTAGCTGGTTGTAGCAGGTTAGATTACAAATTGTATAAAGAGAGCAGAAGATACACAACCTTTAAATGCATAAAAAAGTTCAAAAAGTGAAGTTGATATTATTAAAAAATGTTCTTGTTTTAACCAAACAGCATTAAAGAAGATATACAGTAATTATTGAATGTTATGTAGGCTGTATACTTTCTATCCTTTTGTTTGACATATATAGTTTTTTAGGCTCTTACCTATATATTTTTTTTCTTTGTTTTGTGTTACTAATGTTCTTAATAAATTTTTTTTATATGGAATTAAAGAAAATTGTGTTTTTAATTGGTTTTGGAATGTATCTCTCCTTTTTGTATTAGCTCCAGGTCTCATATAACACTGTTTTTCAGGAATCCATCTACTGTGTTATAAGAGATATCCCTATATAAAACTAATTGAAAAAAGTTTTTTTGAAAGAAATTCTTTACATATATTTATTTATTTTCTTTAAACAAAATAATACAAAAGAAAGAAAATTATTATTGCAATAATAATTTTTATCATAGAAAATGCAAATGTTTGAAGAATTGTCATTTATATCCACATCATAAATTTCACTATATAATAATTTTAAAAATACTGAAATTTTTGTGTATTTTTATTCTTTAAACCTAATTTTTATTTGATAACACTGACTTGGCTATTCTAATAAATTTTTACTTATTTTTAAATATATTGGTTTTGTTTGTTAAGGATAATATAAATCATTATTTTTTCGTGTATTGATCTATTATTAAAGATTGGCTAAATGAACTCATTGTTTTTGATAAAAGAAATGCTGAATTTTTATAATGCTTACATAAGTAATTTTATCATCAATACATCATTTCAAGTTTTACAAGTGAATTTTGAAACTAAAATTATCTGAAATTAAAATATATTTTTAAAAAGATCAGATAGAAATTGCTGCCTGAAGGTTCAGTGTTCAATGCCAAGATTGTCAGTAATAAGCTTTTTTAAGCATAAGAGTCTCATGCTTAAGAAAAAAACCAGCAAAAACATTGGAAAACAGCAACTTTCAAGATGTTGTTTTCCAATGTTTTAAAAATATATTCTGCCTTTCTAATCAACATTATTTGTAAATATTGTTAGCACTTCTTAATTCTTTTTATATTGTATAATATATTATATTCCATAATATAAAATACTCCTTAAGTCATTCTAATACTCCTTATTAAAATTATTTTTGAAGTACTCCAAATTTCAAAAATAAATTTTTTCTTCAAATTGTAATACATTATTTATTTAGAAAAATGTAATTACTGATTATTAGGAAGAAATAGTTATTTTATAGGCAATAAACTTATGCACAAAATGATAAAAATATAATAAATCAATTTTTAATATTTATACCTTTTTAATATGACTTATCAATGAATAAATAAGTCAATTTTAATAAAATTTTAATAATTAATATAAATTTACCTTTTAAAATAAAAAGTAAGTACATTACATAAAAATAAACAATAAGCCATTGTTTTTGGCTATCTAAATAGCATGCCTTGGTTAACTGAGGCAGGATTTGTGGATAGCTGAAAATGTTTTTCTTACTGAATTGGCTTATCTTTTACTTTTATTTAGTGTTTACAGTTCTACATTAAAAATAAATTATAGCCAATAATAGATCTTACATTGATATATGATATTTTATCCATCATTTTGGCTAATTTATTAATAATAAAAAATTTTTTTATAATTAAAGAAGAAGAAAGATATTTTAATTATTAAATCAGTATTAGATATTAAATAATAAAATGACATTAAATATTTTGAGAATTTTCTTCTATTCAGACATTCATAATTTGCATATTTATAGACAGTTGATAGATATTCCATAAGAACCTATGCATCAGTTTATTGAGTCATGATACTATGACTAGTGCATAATGAAATTATTGTTGATCATAGGATTTAAGTTTATTGTGAAAAACATTAAAAATGCAAATTAAGAATTCTCTAAGATAGTTTTTTTTAGATTGTAATCTTTGATTGAGAATCTGTAATTTGTACCAGGAGGATTACAAAATTTTAAAAGAATTGAGAATTATTTCAAAATATATGAAAAAATTTTAAACAAAATTAATATTTAATTTTTCTATTGTTCTCCTTAATAAAAATAAATATATATTGTTTTATATAAAATTTGTTAAATTAGAAAACATTTTTAATGTTAAATGCCTTTGTGCCACTAAAATTTGAAAAATTTTAAGGGATTTTTCAATAATGGTATCTCTGAATTATAATTAGTAGAAATATCCAACAGTATTAATATATTTATTAGTATTTTATAAAAAAAAAAAATACTATATCTAATTTATTCCAAATGTTTTCAGTTTTTTCATAATAATGATTCTTATAATGCATTAAAGTGATCTCATAAATTTAAAAATCACTTTTGTCATAAATTTAAAAATTTACCCACAAATATAAAAAAAGATGTTACATAGTTCAACTTAAATTCTTTTAATAAGCAGAATATACTGTTCAATTATATATCTTCTTTATTCATTTCATTTTGATGTATTGTTTATTCAAAATATTTAGTAAACTAAAGTTAATCATCATTTTAAACAGTTTAGATTTTTGTAATTTAATATGTAAAATACATTGTTACAATTGTTCTAATAGTAGTTCATTAGTATGTTCTATAAATTTTTGATTTTGTTCTTTTGATTAATTTTAGCTAAATATTGCTGAATCATCAGGATGGAACTGTCATTTTTCCGAAAGTCACAATTTTCATAACATTGTTTTTACATTATATGGACTTTTTGAAATGTATTTACATTGTTATAGGGAATAAATTGTATATGGTGAATGTATAATAAAGTAATTTTATTAACATGAATATTCATATTAAATTTTATTTACTGCTGTAATTGTTTGATTATATGAAAATCAATAGAATTTTAATGTATACTGTTTGTGAGAGATGATATAGGCACAGCCATCATGACTACACAAAATACACTAAAATATTGCATGTAATCTTATATTAGACCTAAATTCAAGCATTGTGTATATCCAAGGACAAATACAGTTTGAATTAAAATAGCATTCATTGACAGTTCAACTATAGAGGAAGCCATCTTGATATACAATCGGAGCTGATTCTAGCAGGGGGCAAGGTGGTGCACAGCACATAGACGGCCAAATTTAAGGGCGGCGAAATGATTATCAGCAAACTTAGAAAAAATAAAGACCTGAGCTAAATGTAACAATGAATAAACAATACTCTAACCCCTAACCGGCCTGCACGCACATAGTAGGCCTAACCACCCACTATTGCGATATCATCAGCGCGTTCTATCGGCAAAGAATTACAATTCTGCTATCGGGAGCGGATAAATTGGAAATGTTCGGTTTCTTCGATTTGTATCCTTGTTTATTTTAAAAGAAAGCAAAGACTTCCAGTAACACTAGACATAATCGAGAGATTTGTAGGATATTCTGAAATTTCTCAAGAGCCTTTATAACTAGAAACAATGTTTATGGCGGAAAGGAAAAAGATGTGTTAAAATATTTGATTTTTAAATAGAAAGTGAATTTCCTGGTTAATTACAATAGGTATGAAGTGGGACTATTGATAGAGATAGAAATAAAGTAAGTATTAATTAATTAACTAGATACCATATTATATTGGTTGACTGATAAAGATGATATCAATGAAAACTTAATTTTGAATCCATAATTTGATAAGGTCCGAATTTTTTAGCTTATTGTTTTTTTCATTCAAAATTAATTAAAACTATCAATAGGGATTAGCTATATGAAATAGGATCGGAATTTTATGTAGAACTTAAAAAATGGAGATAAAATTATGAGCTGCCATTAATGTCATTAAAAAATATATAATAAATTCGGCATTTTTGTACTCATCCTAATACATAAAACTATTTTTAAAAAATGAACAAGACAGAAAGTAACAACAAACATTTAAATATCAATGCGATTTCCCGACAAATAACTGATTGAATTTTCACGGCTTTATTTCAGCCTTGTACTGACAGTGGGCGAGAATCAATACAAAAAAATATCAAAATATTACTTATCTATACGGTTAGAAAAATGTCACAAAGTGAAAGAAAAACTAAGAGACATAGTGGCGCTTTTTATAGAAAAGAAAGAAGAAAAAAAGAAACTTCACGGGTCTCTTGAAAGATTTATAAAAAAAGTAAAATGTTCTTCTCTCATTGATGGATACAATATAAGCTCTAACTCTACTAATTTGACCGGATGCAAAGATAATCACCACGACAACAGTGCAGAAACAGAAGCAACAGAAGAGTCAGAAGACAATTTGGATTCACCGCCCGATAACGTAAATTTTTCGCCGAATGAGACCGTGGGTTTTGAGAATGTAGACATCTGATCTTGCAGAGGTTCATCCTGGAACATCCAGAGAAAACACAATCTTCGGTTTTACCGTCAATGATGCTGGTACTTGGCCTTCCAATTAACTTCTAGAATTGTTGAACTTTTAATTAAGACGAAACTTGTGTCTGTAAGTGAAAATTTTAAATTTCCTACTAGTGAAACTGATAGATGATTTAGTTATTCTTATTTTTACAAGGTATTGAAAAATGATAAAAAAAATTAAACGAACTTGGCTTTTATATTCTGTTTCATTAGATGCAGCCTTTTGCTTTCCATGTATATTATTCGAAGGGTCAGGATGAGAAAATATTCAGCTTATTAATCTTGGACTGGCGTCATTGCTCTGACTATTTTTCTAGGCACGAGAATAGTGCAAAACATATGAAATGTGTTAAAACTTTATTGGGAACTGAAAACACGGCTAAGCAACAATACCACAATAGCTAGAGAACAACAAAACTTCTTTTCGTTGGAAAAGAAACGATGGAGAGCAATTATCGAACGAATGATTGCTATTGTGCAATTTTGGCTAGCCAGAACTTAGCTTTCAGAGGCAGTAGTTCAAGCCTATACGAAACGTTTTAAAAGCCGTGGAAATGATAGCCAAATTTGATCCTGTTTTATTTGAACACATAACGTCCAAAAATCTAAGGATAAAAATATCCGCATGCCCCATTATTTAGGTCAACATTTTCAAAATGAAATTATTGCACTTTTAGCTGATTCTACTAAAAACAGATTATGAAAATAATACAGAATTCCAAATATTTTTCTGTTATATTAGACTGTACGCCGGATATTATCCACACTGAACAAATTACCATTACAATGCTATGCAATGCTACATGCTAGATGGCAAATCAGCTATTTCCGAATATTTTGTACGATTTTACCTGATTAAGAATACTACAGGAGAAGGTTTTTTTCAATTTTTTGTTAGATGATATACTTTCTAGTTTAAATCTAGATGTTCAAAATATTCGGGGCCAAGGATACGATAATGGCACCAACATGTGCGGAAAAAATATAGGTCTACAAAAGAGACTATTAGATGTTAATCCTAGGGCATTTTTTGTACCCTTTGCAGCATATTCTTTGACTTTAGCGTAAATGACATTGCTAAATCAAGTGGAGAAATTGCAAATTTTTTTGATATTCAAGAATTATACAATTTTTTTCAGCTTCAACAAAAAGATGGAATATTTTAAAGAAAACAATTACAAACTTTTCTTTAGAGCCGTTAAGCGATACTCGCTGGGAAAGTCGAATTAATGCATTGCGACTATTGCAAACAGATCTTAAAAATTTCCTCTTTGCGCTGAGTCAACTTTCCCAAAAAGCAAAAGATCGTGTAACTAGACTAAAAGCTAAATCTTTAGCGGAAAAAATATGTTCATATGAATTTATATGTTCAGTAATAATTTGGCATGATTTGCTAGAAAGAATAAATATTGTTTTAAAAATGCTGTAGCAGCCAACATAGATATAGCAGAATGTGTCGAAGCATTAAGAAATTTAAAAACATATTTAATTTTGAAAAGAAATTACGAAAGCTTTACCACATTTATCAATCAATCGTCTATTTTAGCACAGGAATTGAAGTAGAGCCCGAATTTATAGCACTTAACAATTTTTTTACTATACCAATCAGTGTTGCTTCAGGTAAAAGTTTTTCAAAATTAAGTTTGATTAAAAATTATTCAAGAAAGGCTTACTAATTTAGCTATTATTTCTATTGGAAGCGATATCTGTGAAGCACTAGATATTTCAAGTATTATAGATGAATTCGCCTGTAAGAAAGCTCGAAAAATCTTGTTATAATTTTTTTGAAAGATCAGAAGACATGTAGTTATCTGTTTTACTTTTCTTGTCTTATGCTGTTTTCTAAATTTTTTTTAAGATATAGAAATAATACGCTTAACAAACAAAAATTGAAAATGGTAATTTGGCCCCCTTGTTATTTACTTTTTAATATCGTCTTATTACTGATTATACGAATATGTGTTGTAGTTGTAGATTGTATTTTTCTGACAATAAAATACGTATTTTAACATGTTTCTCTCTCTGATTTTCATCCATTTCATACCTATATTTAGATGAATTTTCCAAGTGTTTGAGAGTAATTATTTAAAAATTTGAAGCATGAGGTTTGTAAAAAAGGGCGGCCAATTTTAATTTGCACGTGGGCGGCCGATTCTGTAGGATCGGCTCTGCTTGAAGGGAGTTTATCATAAACGTGTCACAGTGTCCTGTGCCATAGGGGTCAGTCATGGGTACTGGGGTTGTTTAAGAGGATACTCCCATGGTTTTTGTAACGAGATTGTCTGTCTGTCATTAACTACAAAGATTCCTTGTCTACTTTTGTGTATTTGTACTGTCTCTGCGATCGGTAAATCCTCCGGGTTCTCTAAGTGTTTTATTATCCTGGAGTCGTCCCATCTGATGTCCAGGTTCTGTTGATATGCGCATTTGGCCAGTGCCGTGGTCAACTTGGCATTCTTAATGTCTTGTTTGTGCTCTCTTATCCTGTCTTTTAAAGACCGAGCGGTTGCGCCTATGTAGATTTCCTCTCTGTTCTCAGTGTTGTTTCTATAGGGAATTTTGTATATTCCTGCTCCGGATTGATAGCCTTTTGAATCCTTGTCATTCTCAGGGAGTGGTAAACTGTTGGAGGTCTTTTATAAGCGTGTTTTCTTGGGTCCCGTCTGATTATATTCCGGACTACTGCATAGTGTCTGATTGTATCGGGTATTACAGAGTAGGAGTTTCGTTGGTTAGGTATCGATAGGACCCAAGAAAACACGCTTATAAAAGACCTCCAACAGTTTACCATTCCCTGAGAAATGACAAGGATTCAAAAGGCTATCAATCCGGAGCAGGAATATACAAAATTCCCTATAGAAACAACATTGAGAACAGAGACGAAATTTACATAGGTGCAACTGCTCAGTCTTTAAAAGAGAGGATAAGGGAGCACAAACAAGACATTAAGAATGCTAAGTTGATCACAGCATTGGCCAAATGCACATACAAACAAAACCTGGACATCAGATGGGACGACTCCAGAATAATAAAGCACTTAGAGAACCCGGAGGATTTACTGATCTCATTTAGACAGTACAAATACACAAAAGTAGACAAGGAGACTTTGTAGTTAATGACAGACAGACAGGCTCGTTACAAAAACCATGGGAGTATCTCTTAAACAACCCCAGTACCCATGACTGAACCCCCATGGCACAAGGACACTGACACGTTTATGATAAACTCCCTTCAAGTATTATAAAACTGACTCTTTTGTACCATCCAGCATAGAGTTGAAAGTTTTAATTTAATTTCCTAGTGTTTAATGTTTAATTTATGTTTTCTTAAATTACGTATTAATTTATAAACCTTTTTAAATTGTATAACCCTTTAAAATTTTTTAAGCAATTTTAAGCACCATCTACGACTATATATTTTATTGTAGCATTTAAACTTTTGATTTTTTAACTTTATGAATTCTAGAATGCTTGTACGTTTATATTTAGAATTTATGTTCTTTTTTATATTTTTGAAAGCTGAAGATAGCATTAAAAGTAGCTGAAAGCGCTCCTAAAAGCGACTTTTGTCAGTGTGATTTTTTTGGTCTGCTCAAGAGTACTAGCTTTTTTGAATACTCGTTCATAGTTACTACCGTATAGAGCAGTATTGTAGTTCCATTAATACTCTTCTATTATATTTTAACTTTGTTCTGTGATTGTTCTAGATGGATAAATACTAGCTGAAAACATTATGTATAATTAAAAGTTTTAAATATTTAATTGCTGTTTAGTATTGTAGTTATGCTGAATTTTGCAGATAAATATCTAAACAGAAAATCAATCTTCAGTAAAAAATCAATATATTTCGAAATAGCTAAAAACAGCTATTATAATAGAATTTCCATACTAAGCAATAGCATCTTAGAACAGATTTTTAGAATATCGAAGCTATAACAATAGTTCTCTATACATGTAATATATACTATAACTATATTTTAAAAATATCAATAAGTAAACTTTTTAAGATGATATACCACTTAATGCTATAAGATAAAAATAAAAATTGATTCTCAGAAGAATGAGTTCCCCATAAAAAAATCAGATGAGAAAAAAAGGCAAAAGAGAAAAAAAGGATAATGTAAGGCAATACATAAGTTTATACAAAACAGTACTTACTGGTATAATTCTATATATCTTTGTTTTTAAATGAAAATGTCCTTATATGCAATGCATATTCATAAAACTGAATAAAAACCTATAAAATTTATTTTACAAGTTATATAGTTATAATATTGATCCCTTCTCTCAAGATGATAAAATTATTTAATTTTTATTGACTTTATGATATATTTTTCAGTAATAAATTGACAAGAAAATATTTTTCTAGAATAAATTTTTAACTATAATTTAAATTCTAAATAAACTTTATTTCTTTTGCTAGTGTTCAGATTTGCGAACCTCTTATCAAAATAGGCAGAATATATGCTTATCTATTCTTTGGGCTGCAGGTCAAGCAGGGATGGGTGACTTAAATGCTGGATTGAAAGGTAAATGGAATTTATAATTTATAGGATATTGGTCAAATCATATACTGTATAAGAATATATTGATACTTAATATAAAAAAATTCATATTGAATTATTTTATTAAGGGATATGCCCTCTAGTTCAGAATCTATCAGATAAAGATAGTGTATTTAAGTGATTTAGATAGATAATGAAAGGTCAGAGGTTGAAGATCTCTTGTAATCAGGGATAAAATAAGGAGAAAACCTTAGCATTGTTAATTATCTAATCTTTAGCCAAATTGACATCATCCACATTTTGCATGACATTGCTAACTATGAAACAATGAGTTGCATCTTGCTATTTTATGTAGTTGACCAGTAGTCTGATTATCTATAAACTGAGTATCAATTATTGGCACTTTTTATAATAATAAAATTAAAAACTCATTATTTTATCATTATTACTATTTAATAATTTTCATAACATCACTATATTAATTTAATGATAAGCCAAATATCCAAAGTCAGATTAACTTCTAGTGTAATAATTTAGAATTAAACTGTAATTTTTTATAATAATTTTAAATCAAGGTTATGTACACCATCTGCTGAATTAATAATAAATTAATTTTTTAAATTTGGTCTAAGGTGGTGCCATCTAGTAATTAATAATAATCAGACTATAATTTAAACTAATTTTCCAGAAATAAAATTTTTGCAGGCATTCTAATCAAATTGAGATATTTGGGATAGCATGCCAATGATTTGCAAGTTAGATTACCACAATATTGGGCAGAATTCTATTTTGGGAAGCTTATGTAATGATTAATTTAGAAAACTTATCAGACTAGGCCAATACTAGTGCTCCCAGGCAAGCTGTCTATGTAGCCACAAACCCTCCTGACAAACCTGGACAGATAAACTTTGCTCACTTTATATAATATACTTTAATGCAGGCTAAATTGGCTGATACTAGTGATACTTAGCTAATACTTGGTGAGCTATCTATGCAGATAGTCTGCCCAGAAGCACTGATATTGGCCTAGTCCCATGATCTCAAACTCAAATTGCTTTGCACGCTGAATGCACAATTCAAAAGGAAATGAAGGGCCAAATATTTTTAAACAAAATTACAACAAAAGGGAAAATATTTATTTGCAATTACATTCATTTTTTTAACAAAGATATCAAATAACATTATATAATTATAAGATTATAAAACAGTTTTATTAATGTTAAATTGTAATAATTTTCTGACTGTAATATGTATTTAAACAAATAACTAAAGCATCTTTGCAGGCCATACAAAATTGCTTTGTGGCCCACCAGTTTGAGACTACTGGTCTAACCTGATAAATTTCTAAATTAATCATTACATAAGTTTCCCAAAATAGAATTCTATCTAATGCCACAGTAGTTTAAGTAATAATACTGTGTGCTATCCCAAAGATCTTGATTGAATTCTAATGTTGATGACAAAATTTTATTTCAAAAAAATTAGTTTAAATCATACTACAATTATTAATTACTAGATGGTATGATCTTAGTAATTATTAATTATTAAGATGTGCAAAAAAGTCAAAATTAATTAATTAATAATTCAACAGATGGCATGCATAGCCTTGATTTAAAATTATTATTATTATTATTATAAATTACATTTTAATTCTAAATTATTACACTAGGGATTAATTTGGTTTCAGATATTTGGTTTGTAGACATTCCCTAGTTAGCTTGCATTAGAATATTTTTAAAGATGATTATCAGACACAAAATTGAAACAAATAATTGACATTTCTCATTAAAAATATGAAATTTGTTAAGTCAGTGTGAATTGTTTTTTAAAGATTACTAAAAAATCTACTTCAGTATAAGAGAGTTTATTTTCTATTGAAAATAATTATAAACATCTCTATTAATGGGAAAAATTGTTTTCTGTTACTATTAAGTTGTAATTTAAGCATTAATCCTTTAATTGTCTTTGTTATCTATAGATGTCAAGATGGTGAAACAAAAACAATAAAAAATGATATAAAAAAATTCAATCCTAATTTTATTAATCCAGTTTTTGCAAATCAGTTCTTTTTGTGTATAATCATTAAAAATACTCACTTCTGATGGTGGTTCTAAATTTTTCAATTTGCCAAAATATTTTTTTAAATTACAATGTAAACAAACATTGTTTATATTTGAATGACTTGATAGAATTTGGTGTTTTTTTATCCCATTTTGCCAATTTTATAGTCTAATCTACTAAACCCATTCTAATTATGCAATTCGATAAATGATATTTTGGAAATTTTTAGAAAAAAATCTAATTTTTCTTAAAATAAGCTATAAAATTCTGAAAATAAAAAAATATTGTAGATAATAGGAAAATAATGATGAACTCTGTTAAAATAAATTAAAATATATCATACCTATTCATTTTTTATCTTAATTTCATTGAAATTTAGGAAAAAATCACAAAAAACAAAATATAAATACTCTCAGGCAATTTAAAGGGGGAATAGTACTTTTATTACTTTACAGCAGCCATTCACTTCCTGGAAAATTTGCAACCAAGCCTACTTTGGACATGAGTAAGTGATATTGAATCCAGAGTTACAATAAACCAACTGCAGTACAATTAGAGAAACAGAAAATATATTATAGCTGTTTGTGTACCACAATGATGGCATTTTTGTGTATGTTAGGAGTTTTCATATAAATAAAAAACTATGAATTTGTGTAAATGAAGTAAGAACAAGTTAATAAATATAAATTTTAATAAAAATGACAAATATTTCAATGAATTTATATAATTTTTTTAATAATTATATGACATAACTTCAACAAATGATATATGTCCTTCAGAAATTATTGACAAAAAATCAGGACATATTTTATATATATGTCCTGGTTTTTTTTTATCAATAATTTCTGAAAATTTCAGCTGAATTTCTTCATTCATGGCTCATTTTGTTCAGAAAACTTGTCACTATCTACAAATATCGACTATTTCATTGGACAGCTAAAATTGTATATTTAAACAAATTGTGTTTCCCAATTTCATAAACATAACAAAAAGTTATGAAAAATATATTAAAACAAAAATGCTTACACTGTTAGAAAGAGAATGAAGTCTTTAACAAATAAGAAAATTTCAAAAGATTTTAATGAAAATTTAAACAAGATTTCACAATTTTAATTTTCTTTTTTTTATATATTAATTAGACTTAATTTCAAAACATCAATATCATACTTTATTAATCAATATTATGCATATCATCCTAATTATCAATGGGTACAATTATAAAAGAAAAATGATGACTTTTTTGATATTTTTAAATTTTATCTAAAAGATATATTTTCCAATATGTTTTAAATATATTTAAAAACATGAAAAGTGAAGAAATTACAGTTTTAATTAAAAATTAATTTTTGTAATAATTATATATATTTTATATGGTTTCTCTAGAAAGTTTTTCTAGAAAATGTGTGATTCAAAACTAATAATTTAAATACATTTTCTACAAAAGTAAAATATAACATGATTCATAATTCCTTTGGAATTAGAGTTTTAATAATTGGCTTCTATAATCTATAATTGTATATAGATTAAACTTTTATAATTATATATATGTAACAGATTTTAATTTTTCATAGGAAACACGTGAATATGGCATATAAATTTGCAAAAATGCTGTTAACTAACATATATACTTGTGTATAAGCAGAGAATTTTTTCCTAGAGAAAAATTTCTTAAGGGAGAGAGAGTTGGTTTATACACAGATCAATCAAAAATCAGAAAATTTTCAGCAAGATCATAAGATTTGCTGAATCAGTCATACCATGTTCTTGACACACCTTCATGCTAGCTGCATGCTCCACCAATTTATTCCTAACAAAGATCATTATCATATTGATTCTTTCAGTTTTTTTAAATGTAGATATATATTTTGTACATAAATTAATATCTTTATAAATATTTAAATATTGAATACTACACAAATATGATCAAACATATATAAAAACAGCCCCATTGTATTGTCTTTGAACTAATAGCATGCCCTATGATAGTGGCTGGTTGCACCATATTTATTTCTAAAAATACCTATTTCTTCTTGATTATATTATTAAAAATATGCAGATATATGTAAATATTCATATTTAAATAAATTCAAAAATATTAATTTATGAGCACTTCATAAATAAGATCAGGAATGTGTAGCTTGATCTTTTTTAATAAGTAAGCATGGCTGCCACTAATGCACATATCATCAGTTAATATTAAATAAAAATATAATGATCTCTAATGTTTCTGATTGTCAATTTGTGTATTTTCAGATAATTCTGATCATTTAAAAAATACAGAATGATTATTTTTTAATTGATTTCAGATATCAGTTTTGTGCTTCCAATGATCACATGTATTGATCAATTTTCCACTCTCATCAATTGAAGAAAAACTTCCATTACAATGTGTTTTGATTCTTTTATCATTTAAATTGTTAAACATTTTTATTGAAATTTGAGAATGATGAAAAATTTTAATATTTTCTGTTGAATAAATATTTCAATAAAACTGTAATATAGAGAAATGTGATATGATTATATCCTGCTCTTCATCCATCTTTTACTTTGCATTGCATTGCATCATGATTTTTCAATATTAAGTGTAGCATTTTGTCTAAGTGGCCTTATTTATTCCAATAATGAACAGGATTTAGAAAAATTTTTAAATTATAAAAGAAATTAGCAATTTATTTCAATGAATATCATATTATTCTAACAATTGAAGCTAGGGGTTGACGTGTGTGTGTGTGTGTATTTTATATTTCAATGGGGAAAATAATATTTTTTATGATAAAATCATATTTTAATTAATTTTATAAAAAATTTATAAAAAGCCAAATATTAGTTCCAATGTGTAAAATATCTAGCATTCTCTATGATCCTGTCTAAATGTAAAAAAACTTAGATAGGATCAGCAAGAATACTAGATAACAAATACAGGTATACCTTGCAGTTAGTTTTTATGTTTCAGACTATCATGTAAAGCAAATTTTCATTTATTATTGCATATAAAAACTTAAAAACATATTTACAGTATCATTCATTAAATATCAATAATACTAGGACTAAAAAACTTGACTAGATGGCTGCATAGTAAACATTTGCTTACCACATTGGTGCATCTGGGTTCAATTCTGGGTATCATTTATTCAGTTTTCAGGATTGAAAAGTACTATAAAGCAAGCTATGCCTGTATAACATAAAATGTTATAAATGTAAATATTAAATCTGTTTGATATACAGGTAGTCCTCAACTTATGAAGAAATTCAATTCCAAGAATTTCAAACTCTGCTGTCATAAATTGGAAATGTTCAGAAGTTGTAAATGCCCAAAATTTATATTAACACTATCAAAATTTATTATTACACTCCACTTTATCATAATAAACCTAACAAACACAAAAATATAAGAACCAGGTATGAACAAAACAGAAATAGTACTATGGCAGGTACTGTTTTGTTTTAAGTTTATCTGGCAGTGTACATAATAAAAATGTCAAGAACCAGATACAAAAAGAATACTTTCTGTATATCAGATGATAAGGTCAGGGAATCAAACACAGGTCAATTGCATTGATCAATTACAGAATTTATCGACAATGCTGCTGTTTTAAGTATGAATTTGTCATAAGTCAAGAACTACCTGTATCATGAATTTTTTTAATAAAATTTTAAAATTATTTCAATGTTTGTAAAAAAAATTTTGTAGCTTTGCAACAATCATCATCAGAGGGGTTGAATATTTATGATGTAATTCCTTCAGAAATAATTTCAAATTTTACAACATTTTAATAATTCAAATTTTAATTTATAAGAAAAAGAAATAAGAATTTAAATAAATAGAATAACTATATTTAAATGTACGAGATTGAATCTTAAAATATTATTATTTACGTATAGAATATAAATTGTGCTTGCATTGATTAATATAGATCTTTTTTCAATCGTTGGGATGTATTATTATTAAGCATTTTTCTTTTAATTAAAAAAATATATATTTATTGAAATTAATTTTATTATAGCTTATTTTATTTTTGAATTTTAGTATGGTTAGAATTAATGTTACCTTTGGTTGGAATGAGAGCCTATTCCAAATTCACTATTGATTATTTAAATGATTTATTAAGGTAGGTTTAATTTGAATGATTCTTTATGTACTTTTTAATTAGTTTTAAGTAAATTACAACAGTCATAATATAATTTTGTCAAATAAAGGAAAAATAAATTTTTTTAAAAAGAAAAAAATTAACAAATATCTTGTTAATGCTACACTCCTTGTTGATTATAATGTAACAAAAACAAAATTGAATACAGATGTTTAATTTATGTAGATCTGGCTCACACAAAAAATTTTGACATCTAAAATATTTTTTAAGTTAGCATTATAATTTAATATGCAATACAATATTGTTGAACTATTGTTAGTTATTTTGACATAAAATCACAGTTCTCTCTTAATTCAATACATCAAATATATTCATTGTATTATAATAGTTATTATATATCCTCACTCTCATTATACACATTCAGTTTTATGAAAAATTCAACTTACATAATGTTTCCAAGAATATAAGTCTTATGTAGATTGAGAAGTGCCTATCAAGATACATTACAGTTTTATGCTTATTCAAAAATATTTTTATCTTAAATTAATACAAGAAAAAATATAAAATTTAAACATTAGTATAGTATTAAAAAATTGTTTATAAATAAAATTTAACTATCAATACTAAATTTAAAACCTTACTAGATCCTAATCAACTCACATAGCAGTCACTAAAATAAATGTAAGAGTGTAAACATCTAAATTTAGGTGGACTCTTTGATGTTTTAAGAGAGTAACATCAGCCAAAACTTCCAAAGAATACAAAAGTAAAAAATATAAGCAAGATTCAAAAACTTAATATTCTGGAATGATTTATAAAATGACTTACGTTCTTTAGATTATCATTAGCCAAAAATTTAAAAAAAAATTGCAAATATTTTCAAATTAGTATAAATATTTATTTAATTACTTAATATTTTCATTAAAAACATATTAAGCAGCATTATTTAAGAAAAAAGATAAAATTATATAGTTTATAATAAATGATATTCAGACATTATTTTAAATTTAAAAGTTACTAGAATCATAGATATTTTATTGATAATTAACCATTCTTCAAATATCAAAAGTTCAAAAAAAAAGCATTCACAGAGCAGGATAAAAACAAAAACACTTTTTAGTCAAAATTGTAATGTTTGGTACACTCTTCAATACAAGTAAAATGGAAAAAAATAAACATTACAAGAAGATGAGTCTCATTCCAGAAGATAGAATAAATTTAAAACAACAAAAAATTTTTTAAAACAACATTCTGAAGTTTTGCTACGGTTATGAGTTAATATATTAACAAAAATTATAAATAATTTATATACATGTTTTTATATGTACATAAATAATTACAAGTGTATTTGTACATATATGTAATTAATATTAATAAATGCTTAGATAAACTCTTCAATCTTAAATAATTATTTTTTAATGCAAACAGCCAGGCTTTAGAGATGCTTTCTGGAGATTGCTCATTTATTATGTTATTACTTTGGCTATGTTTCATTATTTCTATTGCTTTGCTAATGAAATAATCTGCATTATTTTTATTTTTTGATGACTTTAATGTCATTCCACATTATTTCTATGTTATTTTCATATCATGATCGACATTGTGGAAAATTTTCCTGCTTTTATATTGTTTTTGTGCTTCATAAAGCCTTTCTTAGATATGAGTATACTTATAAACAATGAAAGATTTGTGACAACAATTTACAGAAAGCCAATCTACAATCCAGACCTAATACTTTTATGGTCCAAAGACTAGATGAGCTGCAAATGCCAACTCATTCCAATCATTTTTAGAACAATTTTTCACAATATTTGAAAAGCCATGAAAAAGATTTGGAGTTTAACAAGATCGTCTGTTATAATAAGACTTGTGTATATGAGAGTATTTGTGTGTAAAATTTTTGAAAAAGTTAAAAAAAGTTATTGTAGAAGATAGTATCTCTAACTTTAGCCAGCATAATGCTAACATTTCACATATTAAGCAAAATCTGGAATCTTACTTAGCTGTACCATTTTCTCTAAATCAAATAGTACAGCTAAGTAACAAATAAAATCAAAAAAGTATTCAAAGACCAACAAAGAAGATTGGCTTGCAAGGGAATCCTATCATTTTTACTGCACTTGGGAATACTGCAAATATATGGAGTGACACAAAAAAGATATTTATCTGATTCTATTATTCACTCATGACTTAGAGATCCAGCAGAATTACATAGGAGTCATTAAATGAAACTTATATGAAAGACTTTGAGACAAAAACAATATAAAGGCAGGAAAACTTTCCATGATGCTTGACAAGATATCTTATGAAAAGATATCTTTTTCCATAATGCTTGACAAAATATCTTATAACATAGAAATAATGTGGAATGATGCTAAAATTATCAAACTCTAATAATAATGCAGATTACTTCATTAGTAAAGCAATAGAAATAATGAACTGTAGCCAAACTAGAATGTGATAAATGAGCCAATACCAGAAAGCATTTCTAAAGCCTGACATTTTGCATTAAAAAGTATTATTTAGGACTGAAAAGTTTAAGCATTTACTGTTGTTGTTATTTTTTATTTATTAATTATATATATATATAAATTACCTATATTCTTTTAACCTTTTCCAGCCCAAATTATTTTTAATTAATAAAAAAAATTATTTTGTTAATTTTTGTGTTCTAAAATATCT
>WUQG02295379.1:0-48386 GCA_011317285.2 Androctonus mauritanicus | reverse complement strand
ACAATTTTACTACATAATAATCGAATTAATAATCGATTTTAATTGCAATAAAATTTAATCGTGTTGGCAATAATTAAAATTTTTAAATTACCGTTTGTTCAAATTTTAAAAATTAATGACAATTAACCATTTAAAATTATATTATTAAATAAATAAATAATTTTTTTTTTAAAGAAAATATTATTATTATTATTATTATTATTATTGCTATTTTTAAAGCAATACCAAACACAATATTGAATCTTTATAAAAGTACCAAGAAAGCTTTCAGTTGAATTTTTACAATCTCTACTATTCGATAACTTTAATGCACATTATAAAAGTTCAAATAACGTTAAAGAAAAAATTTTTGATACAATTCAAAAATGGATGTTTTGCTTCAAAGTTGTTGGTTTTTCTAGCTTGTAAAGGAAAATATATGATGGATATTGTTTCATGAATTATATTCATAAAGCATCATCCATCATCCTATTCATGAACACATAAAGTTACAAATGATTCCATGCTCTACTTATACAGTTCAGATAGTTATAAAAGGAAAAAAAAAAACGTTGTATATGTAGTAAAAATGTAATTGTATTACTAAAACAAATATTGAAAATTAAATTTTCTTTTTATGGAATCGAAATAAAACTTGGAATTTTAACTCTAAAATTTTGATAATATTTGTTGCTTGTTACTTAAGCATGCCAATCTCTTATACGTGTGTACATAAGAGATTGGCATGCTTAAGTAACAAGCAGCGCATTAATTTGAAAATAATCATCAGAATTTGACACACTGATTTTTCATGCTATGCTTATTAAATGCTTCTGTCGCTTCCAACACGTCAAGAAAAGATGTTCTGGGTAACACGATATTCATGCAAAACATTGTATCAAGACAGCCCTTTCTAACGAGACGGTGATAAGAATCATAAATTTAGATTTCTTGAATCAGTATGTCCAGAATTTTCGGTCATAGTGATATCTCTTGATACAGAGATAGAGGAGATCGTCGTTATCTTGACATATCTCAAGAATAGCGTTAGATGTCAAGATTTTATCCAGCTGTACTTCAATAATCGGGAGTTGCTTTCTCTGCTATTCGATTTTGTCCAAGAATAGATCCTTAGCATTTTAGAAACTTTTGCATAATATTCTTTTTCTTTAAAGCTATAAAATTATTATTATTATTATTATTATTATTATAAAAACTTATATGGGTTAAAATAAACAATATTTTACATTTCGCAATTCTTTCGTCTGGAAAACTGAATTCAAAATAAGGACGAGTTTCAAAACTTGATATTCTTTAAATGAATAATGTTGAAAATGCTTTGAATCGTAAGGTTTCGGTTTTACGACTCTCCAGAGCCTATTTTGAAAATAAAAATGCTGATATAAGATTTTTCTGAGTCTTCAATTTGAATATTAAATCCCTTGTTATATGTATTTATATATAACTCACCCACAAGCTGCAACAAGAACATAACTCAGCATTCTGAGATAGTAAAGCAGGCTACAGTAATTTAGATAAACTATCTTTAAAGTGTTTATATTTTTCTTTACATTAAGCTAAGTAAAAAAAGGGGAAAAAAATCTGGAAATAAAATAAAAATTCCGAACCAATCACTAAAGAAATCGAATTTGCACTTGATCAATCGTTCTTTCCGATTACTAAAATTCCCCCAGAGGTTGACTTCCTCTATTTCCTAACGAACATTCTTCAGGGAATTAAGTAAACTCCTTCGAGGCTTAAAGATTTTTTTCTTTTACTTCCTACATACGTTCTAAACTTAAAAAGAAATTACAGAAAAAAAATCTCATTTACATTATTAATATTATACATTTATTAGATTATTGTAAAAAGTTTATTTATAGAAGAAATTCCATTATTGGAAAAGAAAAAAAAAGAAGGAAATTCTCTTAGGCTCTAACTAATCACATTCTTCTTGAACTCTTGATATCTGCACAGTATAAGTCGCCATCATGTTACAAATATCACCATTTACCGCAGTATATTTAGAAAAATTATGAGGAGAGAATTCTATTCCAGTAAAATCCTTATCTCCTTGCTAACATTCATCATTGGATATAGCAGAAGCTGTACCGGATGGAGGAGTAGATATAAAACATTTGTTTTTATATTCGTCTCCATAAAAGTTAATATCCTCTGATTTTATCCGTTATTAAACACAATTTCCACTTTTAATTGGATAGAAGACCAAGGGAAGAAAAAGTTGCAGATTAAACATGAATGCCGAATTACCATTTAAGCTTTATCAAAAGCGAAGAGAAAAATCAGCATCCTGATGCATTTTAATGTCGAAATTTGCATTTATCCTCTCTTATCTGTATTAAAATCTTTCTTGATATATAAAATGAATTTATTCCTGTATTGTTACTAAAATCTGACGTGTAAATACAATCCTCCTGCTTCAAGCATTTCATATGCATCATTTATTGTGAAAAGTTAATAACGACGCATAAAATTCATGTAAATCAGTAGATATTGATATTAATGTATTTCTGATCGAAAGCAGAATATTATTTCCCGAATATTGGCAACGATATTAAACTGATAACTTTGTAGCACATATAATCATTACTATAATAATATTATGGTCTCTACTTCCTATAAATCAAAATATGCAATATATATATAGATTTTTTATAACCTATAAAACTTGTCAAAAATCTATTGATGGCAAATTTATATGTTTTATAAGAATAGAATCCAATCTTTATCTGTTAGAGACCGATATAACTTTACACCTATTAAACTGTATAAAATCTCATCAAATTTCATAGCTTTATCACTTTTATCAGTAAATTCATCGTTTAGTTGCACTTTAAAAGTTTGTACCCATGAAAAATATCTAAAAACATGTTATCATTTCCTAAAAGCTTCGATTTTCTCTAAAGACTACCCCTAGGGTCTTAACTTTGGTTAGTCTCTGTTGGTCTCCCTTTCTGTTCCTTCCTTGCATTTCTCTTTCGTTTTCGAGAAAATTCTTCTTTTCTGTCATTCTAACTTCCCAATAGATTCGGTTTTCACACGTTAAAATGTCACCGCTCCGAGTTGTGTAGTGACAACTTTGACCATTTTTATTTTTGCTTCTGTACGAGATGGTGGCGACATTTTCCAGTCCCCTGTCAAAGGTATGTCAAAGCAAACTTTATTTATTGCCAAGATCTGTGTACTCTCTTCGTCCTTATTTTTTCTCATTCCTTTTCCCTTTAAGCACATTTCATTTCCTACCTTTAAACGTGTAAAAAAAAAATTCTTAAAGTGATCGAATTATAATTGTATGACATTTCTGTTACAGGTTTTCTTTCGAAATCATTTAAAAGATGTCAATAAATATTTTTGTAACGTTTTTATTACAAAATAGAAAGCAAAAATACAGCAAGGTATGTGAAAAAATAAATAAAAATGCAAATTTTTAAAGGAAATAAATAAAATTTCCCGATAATTTTTATCTATTTAAATAGATAAATTTAGTAAAACAAATAAAATGCAGAATTTACAATTTTTCTAGAATAATTATAATTTTGATATCGAAAAATTTAGATATCAGCGAATTCCTTAATAAATAAAGCGTTGAATCCATCTATATACAGAAAAGTACAACATAAGTAGATATAAACAACATAGATATAACTTTTAAAACTGTCATGTCTCAGGAGAGAAAGAGAGAGAGAGAAAAAAATAAAAAAAATCTATATATATATATATATATTTGATCTAACTCAAAACAAAAAATAACATCCTAGTCTGATACATCTTTGCAAACAATTTGCACAAATATCGCACATATGCTATAAATAAATAAGCGAAAATAACGAAAATATAAAATAAATAAGCGAAAGATACAGTTAAATAGTTTTAAAATTTTAACTGTAATTTACATTTAAATTGGAATTTAAAACGATAGAGAGTAACAAATGTAATTAAATGAATGCAATCGATATAAAAATAAATTACAATTAAATAAAGAGAAAACTACAAACAAAATAAATTTCAATTAAATCTATATAAATCAACTCCGAAATAAGCGAGGCAATATAGATAAATAAATAAATGGGAGCAAAGAAACAAGACTAGTCTTTACTTTAGAAAATAGTAAACTTAAACGTTTTGACAATAGTCTTCGAAGGAAGAAGGAAAAAAAAAACAAAATAATGAAATTTTCTTTCTTCAGTATTTACCGTAGTTAGTCTGGCATTATCGATGAAATATTTAAAGCAGCTCCTTTCCGTCTACACAACTTAATTGTCGGTTAAATAGCTTGGCTGATACGTCCAATTAACGCCGCACATTATAATGAAACATCCTTTGCTTCCATAAACAGGAATATTTTAATGCTGCTTCGTCCTTGGAGAAAAATTTTCCGACGTTGTTTGGTGATTCATGGAAGATGATCTTCTACTACTTCCTGTGGCCGGAAGTGATGTCATCCGAGACCAAATAGTTGTTGTTTCGGGAGAATGACTTCCGTTTGGTAATTGAAGATTTATGAATATATTTTTAAATTAGTTATTAATAAATGCTTGGACATTTAATGCTCCAATTGAGCCGGAAGAAGAAAGCGTTGCGGGATGAAGTTATGCAACCGCTGTGACATTTCTTATACCAGGAAATAATTTGCTGGGAACGTTAGTTTTTGTCAATGTTTTCCTTTTCCATTACGTTAGAATTTCACGAAAATCTATCCGAATTTCAATATTTTTAACTCGCTCACATTTTTATAACGTAACGTCGACGAATTCTTTTTCTTTTCTTAAATTTTTTTGTATTAAAGCAGATTTTTGTTGTTGTTGTTGTTTTTGTTAATGTTTTCTTTCAATGATTTGATTTTTGCGTTTCGGAATATTTATTTTGCTTTATATTCTTTTCTTTGATTTTTTAATTTTTTTTTCTTATTTTTTTTTTATTCAACTCATCCAATTTCTTGCATTTCATTTCATTTTATTTGCGTTACAGTATCTTTTTTTTTCTCTTCAGTTTTTCACTTTTAAGTGCTAAATAAAAATGTACCGAACTGTACGATCAAAAATAAATTAAGATAAATCAAAAATCAATATCTATCAAAATAAAAATAAAAAATTACTTTAATAACTAACAGATGCATTATGAATTTTACAGTTGAATATTACGATGAAAAAAGCACAAAAGTAAAGATGAATATAACAAAATACTTCACAAATTGTTTCATGATGTTTCTCGGCATTAATAGGCTACATATGACATTTTAATTGTCATAAAAGATCCTTAATTTAAGATAACAACATATATGGCCTTGCTATCTAATTATACGGTTGTTAAAATTGTTTCTTGGTATATTTTAATAAATTATTGAATAATTAGCTGTTGTAAGAATTAAAAGAAATTATCGATTTTTTTTAACGAATTAAAATGAATTAAAATTTTACAAAATAAAAAGTGTCATGCTACGTAAAGTTTGATATTCAGTTACTATTTTGATGCATCGTGCCATCTATCGGGAATTACTTTCACTAAACTGTCAAAGTCGAAAGGATAAACATTTCATTGAAATAATCAAAATTTGGAGCAAGTACGTTAACAATAAGTCACAATCACCTGTTTATATTGTTTGTTGGATAAACAACAATGCAGTTCGCTGCATCTATGGCCTCCTTACTCCTCCAGGGAATGAGACCGGAAGAATCACGTTGGTGGTCTTAAGGTCTTTGGTGCTCTCATGGGAAGCGACCGTTTGTTCTCTAGACAGGATTTATCCGACGTTTTTCCTTCGTTTTGCTCTCTTATTTTCCCTATTGTTGTCACACGTTTCGACCGAAAATGCAACTACACGCAGTAATAACAAATACTGAAGTTTTAGTTTTAGATTTTTTTTTCTTTTTTTCTTTTTGTTAGTTTTTTTTTGAATGAGAACAGATGGAATTTCCTTTTTCAAACATTGTTTTGAACCAACAAATGGATATATCGTGTACTATAGAAACACTTAACCGTAGGGAATAGATTTTTCTGCAAGAAACCATCTCGCGTTGAAAACAATCATTATAAATTCGATTTGTTTATTAATTTTATGTATGTAAAAAAGTAGAATGTATGATAAATGGTTATTTTAATATTATAAAGACCTCTTAAGCGAATTTAAACTTAAGTAATCCTTTTACTTGCCGAACTAAACTGATTCCAGGCAGACAGACTTTATTTTAATTAATTTGCTGTTACGTGAAAGCTCAGACAAAACGGAAATTGTGAAAGCAATTTTTTTTATTATTTTTTTCTGAAGAATAATGATAATTTTTTTCATTTCTTAACGTAATTATTTCGTTATTTTTTTTTTCTTCCCCTTTTCGTTCTGCATTTTCGCAGAGTTAACATTTGCAGGTCACCTTTTAACCGTTTGCGTTTAAAATTGAACAGAAATGATTTCAAGGACTTTAATGACGTCAAAAATAACTTCCCATCTCTAGAATGAATTCCATTGGGTAAAGAATGTCACTTCAAATCAGGATCTTCCATTGAGCCAATCATCATGAAAATCAACTGAAGTACATTGACCGATGTTCATATATATTAAGAGAACGAAATAATAATAATAAAATATATATATATTAAATTAACTTTTTATCGTAATGTGGGTCATATTTTCGAAGAAAGAATCTCATTCTTTAGAAATAATAATAAATGTTTAACAATAAGTTTTGCTGAAGAAAATTTATTCGTGATGCATTACGAAATTTATTCAAGAATCACATTACTTAAGATAATAAATCTTATTTGCTTATTGTGTAATGTAATCGAATTTAATTAAATAATAAAGAATTACACTATCATAAATAATTTATTTATTTCCGTAAACCATTTTTTTTGTTTTGAAATTCGATCAAATAAATTTACTCTTATTTTGTTTATATATATATGTGTGTGTGTGTGTAGGATATATTAATGATTTTTTACTCATTTTACATTTATTAAAAAAAAAGAAAAAAAAAAAGATCATTAACATCTCCAGGAATGAGGTCAACAATCTAATTAATAAGATAATGAAAAATCAACCATACGTCCTAAACATTTATTCTCACGAAATTACTCCTTTCGTGTTTTCCATTTATATTATATTATATTATTTTTTTTTTATTATTATTTATCATATCGGATTTATTTTATATTTATAACAAAAAAGAAAAAAAATCATGAAAAACAACTTCTTAATTAATTTATTTTTTTTATTTTATTTAAAAAAAAAGAATTTTTTAGTTTTAATGTAAATTTCATGAGTTGTAATTGATCCTTTTATTAAATGGATAAATTATATTGTGTTTTGAGAAAACTGTAATGGATAAATAATAATGCGTTTTTTAAAAAAAATGAAATTGATGTTTTTTTTTTTTTCTAGAGAGAGAATAAAATGAAGCTTAAAAGAAATGAACAACATTAACGGATTTAATTAAATTTAATGAACTGCATTTAACGAAATTTTAGCGATAAAATCAAGACTTTTTTTAAAGCATTTATGACATTAAAAATTTATTAAAAAAAAAAAACAGCATAAACTTAGTATCGTATATGCTTTTCTTTATAGTGACGCCTTAATATCTACGCATGTGCTGTTGTTCATATCCTCTATGATGTTATCCCTGACCTCAGGAACAACCCGCTATCGGGCCCATTTTCCCTCCGTTTCCAAGGTTACGCCTTGCACCTACAGGGCTTGCCATTGGATTGAGACAGGTGTGGTCGTATTTTGGGTGCTGTCCTTCAATCTTGGAAGTTGTTACGTTTTGTAGCGATAATTTAATCATTTATTATAATGATTTCTCTTGGAGAATAAAAGTTTTCGGCATTTAAACGTTTTTAAAATAACGTATAATTTAATTAAGTTTATTTCAGTTATTTTATATCTCCAGTAAAATAGAATAAAAATAAAAAAAATCAGAATGATAATTTTTGAAACTACTGTAAGCTACACAACGTTTTACTACTTAAAAGTTTAACCGCATTGCACGAACCGTAGCAGCATGAAAGTAATTTTCTTTAGCTATTTTTGCGCTTATTGATTTTTGCTATCTACTGTGCTGTTGACGTAATAAACAATTATATTAGAACGGTATATATAGTCGTAATTTTAGATTACTCTGTAAATAAATGACTAAAAGTTTTTCTGTTCTCAACAATCTGGTGAACAATAAACGAATTTGAATACATAATATTCTTTTCGTTTTTATTTTTGGTCACATAAAAATAATTAATACTAACGCAACATGAAAATTGAGATAAGAGATGATCAAATTCTAACTCATTATAGTTTTCAGTCATTTTTTATGAAATTATTGCCATAATAATGTGCTCAAATAGACAATATCATTAGCGCATTATTTATAAAATAATAGTGGTAGCATATTTGTAAATTGAAGCCATAGACATACATTCGAATATATAAATTCATATAACTAAACATTTACGTTAAAATAGCTTGCAAAGTATATACAGAAAAACAAAAAAAAAAAAAATACTGCATTCTAATGAGTAATTTGTTCACTTCATTCCGAAATTTGGTATGTAAACAGAATGAATAGAGCCCTAATAAGGAAAACTCTCATTGGGGGAACTGAACCAATCAGAATTGCTTTGTTAAATCACTAAAGTGGCAATTGTTAGAATAGAAATACTGAATTTTCTTGACGAATTTGACAAGATTTAATAAAATTATTCGTTTTCACGAGTACTTTTTTCATTTCTTTCTTTTTTCCATTTCTTTATTCGAAATAGATTAAAATTATGTATAAATTTTTTTTTCCAAAACGTTAAAAATAACAATTTATTTTATTTTATTTTTCGCCAATTTCAATAATGGCAACGTACGAAATCACATTCTTTTTTTTATTGTAATTTTCTTTTTATTATTTTTCTTCACTCTCCAATTGTTTTTCTTTAATAACGTCACTTTAACCGAAAATTTAAAATAAACTGACAGAATTTTCTTCAAATTTTTTTTTCTTTTTATTTTAAATAAATATTTCTTTTTAAAATAATGCATTTTTTAATAAAAAAGGACTGTAGAGTTCACAAAAGTTAAATTTTTATAAAAACGGTTAAAAAATATTTACGTATATAAATACAATTGCTGTATAAAATATTGTTGCAAAAAAATAATAAATAAAAATAGAAGATTTATCTTGTACTAAAATTACTCAATTTTTTTTTTTATAGTTTAGTGACTTTCTATAAAAATTGCTGGTGTAAAAATTAAAATACAGAATTTAAATTTAATATTAATTTTTTTACAGAATTGCTTTGTCGGCATTCTATAAATAAATATCAACAGTTAAATAATTGATAAACTATATAAAAGTTCTTATTGTGTGATGAATCATTGAAGTTTGTTTTCTAATATTTCTAGCCTTTATTCTTTTATAACAAAAAAATTGTTCCACTGTATAACGAACGATAAAGTTCTGTTAACAATAGTCAGTCAAAGGATATCATTGTTATTTTTTCGAATAAAACCAGTGATAAATATTCATTTCTAAAGCTAAAGTATAATATTTTTTATTTATAAAATATATATAAAGAAATTTACAAAAACGACTTTAAAGAATAAGGAAGAGATAATAAATTTAAATCATATCCAAGATCTCATGTGGGATGTTTTTATTCTATAGTTACTTTTACAATTATTATCCAAAAGAAGAAACATTATTTCCAATCTTGTAACCAAAAAGTTTAAACAGGAAAGATAAAGAAAATTTATTCAGCATATAAGAAAAAGGAAACGGCTATACCTAACCACAGGAAAAAGTAACTAGAAAGAAAGGATAGGCCATATCATTTTTGACAATTCAACAAGGAAAGAAAGGAAGAAAACAAAACGACTGTTATGAAACGTTTTTGGCAGCGAGTTATGACCTAAGTCAAGTGAATGGTAGAACATTGTAATTGTCTGCTTTTATTGCCTATTTTGTGAGAAGTAAATACCACCCGCTCAGAGGTACTACCTAGTAAGAATTGAGATATAAAGGAATTACTGCCAAACCAGCTACCATATAAAATTCTACGTTTCTTTAAACTTGTAATTTGGATGAATTATGATTATTTCTTACAAAAGAAAGTGCCTTTAAAAGTGTTGAAATGTTCTTTTAGTATTAATTTAGAATCTTATACTATTTCTGCTTCCTAATTTTAATTATTATTAAACAGTAGAAAGAATTTCACATGCCACGAAATAATTACTATTTTAAAAATTGTATTTAAGAAAATAATATTACGTTTTGCTAAATTTTTCGTTTTCCTATTTTTTTCTGAGATTATTTTTTACAATGAAGATTTATAAAAATTTATACTCAAAATGATAATTCCTAACGTCTTAATTTATAACATTTGATATATTTAATAACAAGTATAAATCAAAAGCAATGATAATATGATATTATTTTATCTACTTTTTTGAAATTATATCATGATAAATGGATTTCAGATTGTAAAAATGGGTCAAGAGACGATCTAAAAACTGAAGACATTCGTCCAAAACTGCATATGGCAATATATAATATGTCCGATCGTATAAAAAGTTACGAATAAATAATACAACTTATTGCAATTCCTTTAGAAAAAAAATAGCTAAAAGTTTTATCAAATCGAAAAATGAGCAAAGGAAAACACTATAAAAAATAGTCAACAACTGTAAAATAGTCACTGTAAAAAATAGTCATCATCATCATTTGGTAGCCATGATACAATTGACAGAAATGGATGAAAATATCGAGCTGATTACTAGTTTGCATTTACTATCATCTCAAATATTTATAATAATAACTATAGAAAAATTCATAATATTTTTTATTGTTAAATCTTGCAATAAAAAATAAATTTATGATGTTTTCCAATAAATATTATGTGATATCCATTCAAACAATAAGAATAAATAAAAACGTTTTAACCTTTTTTACTTCAGAAATTACATATTTTAATTAAAGCAACACATAAATATCAAAATTCGAAATCGGATGTCCAAATTCTAGTGTTCATTAGAATCGGTGTTTATATGTTTACATAAGAAATTACCCAATCCTTAAACTCCATAGAGAAGAAAAAAACTGGATCTATTTATAATAAGAATCGGCTATGTCCATAATAAGGAGAAATTCATTCACTTCTCTACAAGAAAAGAAATTGGATCCACACATTTCCATATCGCGATATTGCTTCCAGTTTCTTTACAGCAGTGTATGTGAACCAATTTTTTTCGTCACCGAAAGGAGAATTTGCTGAAAAAGCATATTTTTTTTATTAAATTTTAAAGTATTTCCGTAAAAAAGATATTCAAAATTCACTCGAGTTAAAATGAGAAATTTTAACACGTATTTTAATCTAACTTTTTGCGTTGGCGAGATTTTGCTGTGTTAGCTAGCAAGTTGTATCTGTGAGAACATGGAATTATGATTTTGGATATAAATCCGGAATGGATTAATTACCAAATGAATCGGTATAGTTAATAATGCGCTCTTCGACCAAATCTTCTCGAGTCTTAAACGGGTATTAGTAAAGTATAGGAAGAGTATTTAGAAGTAGAGGTAATAGTACAACTGCAGCCAATTAGTGCCCCGTATAACGTTCTATTTGCTCACAAGATTATAACCGTCACGTCTGGCAAATATTGGAAGCAAATACCATTCCGCTGGCTGCATCAGAGTCACTTTGCTTAGATTGCTTTGCTTGATTGTCGCGTGGACTGGAAAAGACGTGATTAAATTGACAGTGTTCGCTTCCATGTTGTTGTTAATCTTCATTTATTTTTGCCCAATTTGAAATTGAATATCGAAATTACACCTTCACTTTATCTAACTCCTCTTATTTTTTTTTGCACATTTTTTTTAATATTTGATTGCTATAGCGAAAGAGGTGTGAACGCATATTTATCGTTCTAAAAACTTTTCTGAAAACAGAAAGGGAGAATGTATTTGTTCGCTTTATGTAATGCAAATCTTAAAATTTCGAAATTAGAAACTGCCAAACAATTTTAAGATGTTTATAAATGCTGATCAAAAATAATACAAGGATTCTAACTGACGATAAAAGTATTAAAGAAAAAAATTAATCATTCTTATTTTATTTGACGATTGTTTATAAATAATAATATGATCAGGACCCGAAAAAATGAGATGATATCTTAATTCACTCCGAAAGTCATTAAAATATATTAATAAAATTATATTTGTGGATCCAGAGTTTGGACCAAAATGGTTTGCTGGCATCCTTTCATCTATGCTTTAATATGATTAAAATAAACTTTCATAACTTTAAAATATCACTGTTTATACTTTATATATTAAATTCATGAGAATAAAATATTATTTTCAATCGGATTAATTTTTTTTTATTTTGTATTATATTTTGTAATTTGGCATTCTTTAAATAATAATAAAAAAGTATTTTTATCAGATTAAATTCGGAATCATCAATGAGAATTTTAAATTTTTCTTTATTTTATGAAAATGTATGCATATTTTAAAGAAAACAACAGGGAAAAAGAAAAAATATACATTGTAAAGGAATATTATTTTGATGTTTTTTTTCTCTCCTTAAAACGTCCAGTTCAAAATTAGATGAGTTTATTAATATTTTTAATAGGTATATAAATAAATACTTATATATATTGATATTTATTTATATAAAGTAATTATATATTTTATTTTATTTATATTTAATAAAATTTTTATATATACACGTTAGTATAACAATAAAAGAACTCGATAAAAATAAAATTCTTCTTTCGAACACCGAATAATTGAAAAAAGGAAGAGGGGAAAAAAAAACAAAATTACTTCTTAATGGTGAACCACAAGAGATATTCAAATGATAATTGGTACACAAAAAGTACTTTATATCTTTAATTAAAGCTGTAAGTTTCATTAAAATTCAACCGATAGTTTTTGAGTTATTCAATTAAATTTTCGGGGTGACAAACGTGATTCGGTTACGAATTTTCGAATTTTAAAAATTAAGTTAATTCTTACGGTTTTTGATGTGTAAAAATTATCTTTTTTTTTTTAAATATAGAATTCTACTCGAAGTAATAGGAATTCTATGTCATAAATGCACAGTAGAAAATGTTTATATAAATGAAAAAAGTATAAGAACAAACTTATAATTGCATTCAGAACAATATTTAATACTAAAAGAATTCGAAATCAACTTTTGTAGAATAATTTAAGTTTAGACGGAATAAAAAAAGTGATTGAAAAGTTCATCCTTTTAACTTTACAAAGCAGAGGAAGTCGATTTTCTTCGAAAATCGAGTTGTCATGAAAGATGCCACAGATGATGATCGTCTACCATCTTTCCTGGCAAGAGGAAAAAAGTAAGTTACTTTTGCGTAAGAAAGACTTGCAGTAAGAGCTAGAGATCTCAACCCCATTGACATAAAACCTTGTAATGGATTGAGGTTCTTTTTCTGTGCAAAAGGCTATTTTACCCATCAAAGTATTAGGATGCTTGGCATCATTATGAGATGCAGCTTTATGTCAATGGATGAGGTTGCTAAGCAACGAAATGAGTTGGATATTTTGTAGAAGAGATGGGTCAGTTGCTCCGACTGTTGTCTTTACGTGACCTTCGATGCACTTGATACGAAAGGACTAAAAGTATCTTTCTCTTGTCAACATCAATTATGTCGAGTTTTATTTTTTTTAAAAGCAAGTTTACTTTAAATAAACTGGATTTTTTTTATTGTTTTCTTTGAATTTTCTGGACAAAAGCTTTTAGTTTATGTGCCGAAATACATTATAGAAAGTTTAATTAAAGATAGAAAATTATCCATTCGTTTTGGGGCTTCCAATTAATTTGAGGATCACTTGGGGAGATTCTACAAATTAGAAAATTTAAATAAGAGGCTTTGTAATGAGTTTTTGATTGCTTTATGAGTTCGAAAGTTGGACGTAGTTTTGAGTTTGTTTTGTACATTCGGAAAAATCACCGAAGAAAGTTTCTAAATTGAAACTGGTGTTGCGAGACTTCACATACATAAGAAGCCGAGATAACTTTTAAGTTATGACATCTATAGTTAAAAAAATCGTAACGTGAAACGACACCAATAAAACTTGATATCTATATACAGTTCACTTCTATTTTAGAGAAGAAAAATATATTTTGATGTTTTTTAGTCATAAATGTCCATGAAACACATTCTTCCAACCGATGATGATGATTATGCTAGCTTTAATCTACAAAATAAAATATTTTCAGAAGGCATATGACAAAAGTAAATTTTTTTTCACTAATTAATTTGTAAAAATGAAAAATCAAGTTGTATATTTTTTATTATTGTTTCTGAAAGCAACGAAACATTTTTATTTATGTATAATTAACAGATAAATAATAAAAATTTAATCATATATTTCTATATTGTTTTATATTCTTATTCGTCTCAGTTTTAAACGAATAAAGGGCATAATTTTCTTAAAAATTCCTAAAATTATATAGCATTATATATAATATTCACATGAAACGTTAAGAGGTAAACAAAAAGAAAAACTAAAAATTATCTAGTGATAATCAACACAAATGCACAAAACTGTGGCGTAAAATAAATATTCCTAATTTTATCTTACGTCTACATTTTAAAACCTTAAATTGTAAATAACACACACTATCTAAATACATCTCTAAACAATACATATCCTCGTCCATTCTAAACATGATAAACAAATAAAGTTCACACATTCTGTTAAGCTCACAAAATGACCCAGGAAACATTTTGGTTTATCTCCGGACGGTTCAAGAATAAAACAAACATTGGGATAATGGATAACGCACCTGAACACACCATGAAGGGGAAAGATCAATATAGAAACGCAGATAGACCTACCTCTGTTAATGCAACTCTGCCTGGATGTCTTGTTGTCAAATCTTCTCTTTAACGATGCTTGCAGCTGGTCACTCTTCACCGAAATTTATCTAAAGAAGCAGAAAATAAAAACCGATAAAATGTACGTTTAACAAACAATTAAAATATTTATTATTTATAAAGAACCGAAAATCATTTCAAAATGTAAATGTTATTTATTGTTTTATTTAAAATTGGCAAACTTAGATCAAATTAAAATATTAGATTTTTATAAACCATCCTTAAAATTATAAATGTTTTAATAGTATCGTTTGAATGTAGCGAAAACTGTAAATTCTTCAAATCAAAAAAGTTAATAGTATTTGTTTGAATGCAATGAAAACTGTAAATTCTTCACATCAAAGATTTATGCACCGATTTCATTTCGAGAAATTGAAGTCAGTGCATAAATCTTTGATTGGAATGGATAACAAACTGTTTGTTATACTTGAAATTTTAAAATCAATGCAATTTTCAATTAGCAAAACGTTTGAAAACTGATTCAAAACATATCTTGAATCTTTTAAAGAGATGTTGAGGAAAAGATCTTCAAGGATTTTAACTACTGTTTCAGTCAAATTAATCAGAAAACTTTTTGCCCCAGATTTATGTATAATTTATAAATTTTTTAAGCTCCAGGTATAGAAATCTGAAAGCATTTTAAGCTGGTTTTCGATCACACGACTTAACGCCGCAATGATCATGAATCGGTTGAATAACTGCTTAATAATTTTTTTATTTCTATAAGCAGCAAGATAACAATTTCAATCTAATTTTATATAAAAACAGAAATTAATTTTAAACCTCTTGAATATTCATCTGGAAAATCGAAATAAGTTTAATACTTTTATCTTTTTTTTTTTTTTTTTTAATCTATTCTCTTTTTCTTTTATTCGCATAACGCCTCAAAGTTAACTCGTTTAGATGGAAACTACTGTCGACAACTTTTATACAAAAGTATTAATGTCCATGTATTATTTTTTATTATTTTTTTCCGGCTTAATTAATAAAATTTAAGGTTTAACAAAGTGCTTTTGTTCCTTTTAGCGAGTTTATTTTACCGCTTCTAATTAAATTTCTCCGTTTTGTTACACGTTACAAAATAAGTTTAAACAATTCTCTTGTAATAGTAGAGAGGCGTAAAAGGATTGTTTTAATTGCTTACAACCTCATTAATTTGCGTTCCACGAAATTTACCTTGCCTAAATCTTGACATAGAGTTATTTATTAAAACAGACGGATCAGATTTTAACTAGTTTACAAAACCGTTTTAGAAAATAATAAATATTACTAGATTTTTTTTTTTTTTTAATGTAAGGATAAAGATAAATAAAAAAATCCTCCAGGTTATATATTCTATATATATATAAAGTATTGAAGTATTTTTAGAAACATCAATATAAAGTAAATTGTTATAAAGCAACAATAAAAATCACATCAGATCAAATACACGTGATCTACTTTTACCTGTCAGAAGTTATTGGATTCATGCACCAGGGATACAAAAAAAGTTAAAAAATAAAAAAAAAATGGTATAAAAAATGAATTTATTCGGCTACATCATAAATCGTAGCTTTAGAATAATTTATGTTTTGTAGAATAATGTATTGAGGACTTTACTTTTGCCTATCATAAATGATAGTTTAATTTGAGTTATAAAGTTTTCAAACTGTAAAAGCGTACTTAAAGCTTCTTTCTTTTTTTTTTCCTTTTGCTCTTCGAAAAAGATTGTTTCTTTTATATAAAATATTTTAAAGGATTTATTTGCAAAAATTTAAAAGAAAGTTATTATCTTTTGAAAATTAGTATTGATTTTGTTTAATAATAGGCAGAAAAAAAAGTAGTGGTTGATGCGATATAAATCTTTTTATTAAAATATTCCCTCAAAACTTTTCTTATCCAGTATTAAAAAGAAAAGAAAAAAAAACAAATTTTTAGACACTATCTTCCTACTTAGATAGTTTCTTTTATTTTTCGTTGTTTTTTTATTTTTATTTTTAGAAAATAGAGCAAACTTTCTAACATCTGGTAAGAAAGTTGGAGGATTTTACCAAAATTGGAAAGTTTCCCAAAATTTTTGATTGTTTAAACATAATAAGACTTTAAACAATATTTGACAGATTATCTTGCCAATTTTTTGGATAAAATTGCAAATTTATATAGTATGTCATTATTAGATAGGTAATTTTCTTTTTTTACAAAACTCGATCTTTGCATTTTTAAAATATGGTAATTTAGCTACGAAATTTTTCTTAAAAAATAAAAGAAAACATCAATTAAATCAAGAACCACATAAAATAAAATAGTGAATTTTGCATTCCTCAGATATGTAATCAATAATTCTTCGCATATTATTAATCTTTGACTTATTTAAATTAAAAGACTTATATTAAAAATTTATGTCTTTTAGAAACATCAATACAACATAGTAACAACATTAAATATTCTACTATCTTGATGTTTTGTATATATTTTGAATGTCTCCTAACTAATTTTCTTCATTAAAATGCTTGATTTTTATTTTGGTATCTATATAATTGCTACTTTTAGATTTATGTTCTAAACAAAAAACATAAAATCATAATTTATTGGTAACAAAAACCCCGTCTGATATAAAAAGGGCCCGATGCTAGTTAACTTTATCGTTTCTACGATTTATTATATCCCACAGAGCCTATAGCCTTATATTTTTCTAATAGTCTGACAGCGTATCCTCCATGTTAAAGTATCTAGTCTTGCGAGACGTTTTTCTGATTATATACATTGCTTTATCTGTATCAATTTCCGTGTCGAAAACTTTGCCCAATCGTGTGTTCAGTTTGCCTCACGGAAGAAGAAAAAAGAAACATGAAAAGTCCCGATCAGGACCTCAAAATTCTGTTATACGAAACTTGATAAATGAAGCTAACTGATAGAATTTCATTTATTACAAGTTGCTTCCACAGAAGGTTAATAAGGAGGGAGAGAAGTAACAACATAAATTTTTCGAGTGGAAGAAGGAAAATTTAATAAATAAATAAGATTTTGCTTAAAAAAAGAAATTTTAATGTCAACGTGCCAAAAAGAACTTGTCAAAAAATAAGGAGCTTGTGTCAAAATCCTAAATATAATCCGTAGCAGATGTCACCATAGACACGTTGACAAGGTCTTGACTTTCCCTTGAGATCTCTGAAGAGACAAACTGTCTGACAGGACCGGAAGAAGGATGTCTAACTTGTTTGTCTACTTTACTTTCTTCCCCCTTCTAATGACAATTAGCGTGTCTTATTGAGAAGTGGGTAGAAAGATTAATACCCTGGATAAAATTGCCTCTAACTCTTTCTCCATTAAGTCAAAATGGTTCTTGGCTTCTTATAAGGACATCGAGTAACGTTGCTGCAAAAGTTCCATTTTTCATGTCATCAAGATTTACTCCAGGACAATCAAACAAATCTTCAAATAAACTCCTAGTATAGATATTTACGCCGTTTTTTTTTTTATAGGAATAAACGTTTTTGATGTCTAGTTCCTGACGTTCAACAAAAATTTTAATTTTTAATAATTATATATAAACTAATTCTCGTTCTCGATCAACTACAAATTAGCCGAATAAAATCTGATAATAAATAAATATTAACCTCGTTAGAATATTTAATTTTTGCTGAGTTATTGTTTTTTTGCTTAGTCATAAAAAAAATTATTAAATTCTCGAAAAAGTATCGCGTAGTGCCATCTGTTATCTAAATTTACAACTAATATCCAAGGATTCTTCTGTATACATTCGATAATTATACACAAAATTAAATTAAAAAACTATACGAATGAACGAAAGTTATAGACACGACAGTGAGTGACAAGAGTTTAATTATTGCAATGCTAGCGTGTCACGTGTCGAGAATATGTCAGAAATAATGCGATTTATTAAATCTGCACTAATTTTTGGAAACAATTCCAATCAATCATGCTGAAACACACAGGGACAAATAATAATTTACTTTAGCAGCAACTAAATTACATAGAATATTATTTATAAACATATAATAATTTATGTTCCATTATTATTTATGTTATAAATAATATTCGAAGAAACCTTTTTTTTTAGGATTTTCTGTTAATTTTTAGACTATTTTTTGAAAGAAAGTGTGGCTTATGACATCGCCATATTGTTTGTCTCCATGACAGATTAATAATTTTTAAACTAATTAGTATATTTTTATGAAATTTGATAATGACGTTCTGCTATTAAAGACGACCTCGCCGAACTTTCTATATGTAACCATTTAAAAATGGCGGACGTTCCAACTTCTCTTTAATATCTCATTATTGAATGTTTATAGGATTAGACAGGATAGTCAAGACGTTGAAGTTTATCTCGATGACACTTTATCTTCAACTATTTAAAAATAATCGAAAGGTTTAAATCAAAGATTTCTTACTAATAACTTTTAAACTACTCGAAAAAGTTATCAGGATAGTCAATTTATTAAAGTCGAATTTGAAGTAAAAATTAATTAATGCTGTAGATTCATCCGTTTAAAAACGGTGGACTGAGGTTTCTCTGTTATAACTGACTTGTGAGAGAATCATCAGAGAAACGAAGTTACTAAGTTACCTACTAAGTTTTCTGTAATGACTATAAAATTATTTAATAGTTTTTTATGCCACTGAAGGCTATTTTTTGATGGAATATATTTTAATCCGTTAACTTCAGTCATTCTAAAATAAAGGATACGTTCCCAAAGTATAGAGTTTAGTTCCTTCCAAAAAACCTCGTTTGTTATTTTCTAGCATCAAAATATGTTAATATCAGGCGGAGTTATAAAGTTTAGTTTTAGTCACTTTTTAATTTTTTTTTTTTTTTTGTTTCTTTTTAATTATAACTTTTACCTTAAAACATTTTAAGCTGCTTAATATATCCTAGTAAAACTAATTTCGTGGCGAAGTTAGAAAATTAGATTTTTTTTTTTTTAATTAATTAAAAATTGGGTAAAGTTAAAAATCGATACAAAAATAGTAATTTCTGATAGATATTGCCTCCTTTTAAATTAATGCAGTTGCTCATCAGGATAAAATTTTAACCAATATTTAAAATAGAATTTTAAAATTTATGCGGTTTTGGTTTTTTTTTCCCTCTTCTCCGCCCAAATTTGATGTTCATTATATATTATTTAATCTAATGAAATTATAAATTCCTTATTACTTTTTTATAATTTTGAATTTTTAAAACTTGTTCGTTGTTGACATTTTCTGAGTGTTTATGTACACTTATAAAATTTATAACTGGCTTTTCCTTAAATACAAGTTAACATCATAAATTATGCCAATTTTTTTACTAATTTTTAATATTTTATACTTTTTATATATTCTACAGGAATCGTGAATTGAAGTGTGTATATATATATATATATATATATATAGAGGTGTTTAGTATTTCACGTAAGCAAAATACAAAATTTATAGAAGTTTCGAAGAAATTGTATAGAACTGTATAAAAGTGCATAAATAATTTATACAATGGACCAAATATAAAAATACTGAACAAAATATTTAAAGAAGAATATACAAATATTCAAGAATAATGTCCACGTTATAAAAATGCTCAAGTTTACAGTAAATACTTGAGTAAAAGTGCTTTAAAATATGAATAAATATGCAAGAAATCTTATATTGAATGCGTAAAATATTAAAAACAATGTATAAATAAATTTGCATTTATTTATCTATACTTTAAAGAAAACCAGATATAACTATTAAGCTAAGAAATTAAAAAATGTAAACTTGTATGAAAATTCAAGATGTAAAATTATAGCATAAGTTAATGAAAAAAAATTTATAGAAATTTAATTTTTCAATACTTTAAACTTTTAATAAATTTCGTTGTATTTCAATAAATTTGTTGTATTTCAAGTGAGTAAACTCTAAATAAATTTGCTGCATTTCAATAAATTTGTTATTTTTCAATAATTTTGTTGTGTCTCAAGAGAATAAACTCTTAATAAATTTATTGTTTTTCAGTAATTTTGTTGCATTTCAATAGAATAAAATTTTAATAAATTTATTGCATTCAATGAATTTTATTTATTGTATTTCAAATTTGTTTTATTGTTGTATTGAAATACAACATATTTATTATACTGAACTAATTCTCGTTAAACAATTTATTTTCAGCTATAACAGAAACGGAAAACAAAATTCGGCATAAAAATTTTTTTTTTCAGACAAAAAGTGAATATAATAAAAAGTAATTTTTAGAAAGATATCAACGAGAAAAGAAAAGTAAAGATATCCGAATGATATATGTAAAGTTCGCAGATTTTCAAAGCACTTACGAGTGTAAAAAATTATAATGCGTATCTGCAGATGCAAAGCAGTCATACATGTAAAGTGATCTCATAAGCTCTTTTCATACCGAAACCATTATAAAACAAATCTGGGGCATAAATAAAAGCAAAACACCATCAAAAAGTTGATGGAATCAAATCGAATTTCTCCTGTACTCTGGTTATGTCGTCCGTGAAATTGTCTTCTATGTGCATTGATTCTAGATACGAGTCACTATCAGTGGTCGTCCACTTGTCTGTTTAGATAAAGGAAGGAAATTTCACTCATTCTCCACATCTGCTCGCCTTGTATTATATAGAAGTAAAGTGTAAACATCCTGCTTTCTACTACAACATCTGTTCCTATTCTAATTCTTTCGTGTAAGTGCAAAATTAGTAAAATAGAAAGAAAAAAAAATGACATTTAAGTGGTTCATAATAAGAATCAATGAAAGCAGTCGACTTTTACAATGTTTATGTTATAAATTTTGATTATTTCGAGTTACCTCTTAGTGTCTGGACAATTTTTATTTTTATTTTTTACTCCATTTTCTAACTTCTTAAAATTTTCTTCCTTTAATATATTTATTTAGAATAAAAATAATACATAAAGTACAGACGAAGAATGAAAAATGGTTAATTAACTTATAATACAAATTTAACAAGGTTATGCAATACGAGTAAAAATTTGTTAACTGCTTTCGGAGGGTGTAAACATTTCAAATTTTTAGTTTCCACTTCAGAAAACAAAAATATCAAGGAAATAAAACAAATAAAGCAAAAGAATAATAAAAAGAATAGGAAATCTCTTTATTTTTTTTATCTTTGGATACCTCTTGACGTAGGGAAAACACGATAGTGGAAGGGTGAAGAGTATAGTCTCGTGGGATAAGAGCATTGCTGATTTTGAAGAAGTGACGTTCACTAAATCGCGCCTTGAATCCTGAAGAGGATTATGGAGAGAGTGGTTTCGATTTCGGGTTTGTCTCTTTGGAATTATAAACAGCTTCCACTAAGCAAAGATGGGAACCAAAGTAGAAAAGAAACTCTTGTTAACTCTGGACTGAATCTTATTTGAATGCATTGACTGGAAAGTTTGATGGATTGACAATTATAAACCTTTTTAAAGTGGAAGAGTGCTTCACTAGAAATCATTCAAGATAAATTTTGATTTATTTCCATTTCGTTAACGATTTTTATTCCGATTTTAAAATACGGTATTTATAATTTATATAATCGATAGAAATATGTACAGATATTTCACAGAGTAACTCAATTTGTTTCTAAATTACAAATCATATTCAGTAGCTGGCTCAGTTTTATGGTTTGATGATATTCAAGAGCTGCTGTCTTCATTAGTTAGATGCGTTTAATGCAATTTTGTCTTATTGATGTTACCAAAATTAGGAGGAATGTTAGCTGAAATATTTAATTTAACTGCACTACTCCTAATTGTTATTATTATTATTATTATCGTTACAGCTTTAATTTTGCATGAATATAATATAAGAGCTGATGTTTTATTGTGCAACATTCAATAATATTTATTTTATATTTAAAAAAAAACTAGAATTTTCGGTTGTTTTCAGTAATGAAATTTTGTTAAAATTTTAATTCGGCGAGAGCAGAATAAATTTATAAAATATTCAAAAGTATTTATTTGATTATAAAAGTAACGAATTTTTATGTAAACAAATGAATAAATTAAATTATTCTTTATGTTCATCAACATCAGGAAAACAGTAATCGTATAATTTCTAAAAGTCACGATAATTTTGTTTTTCATTTTTGCAAACTTTAAACTATACTGTAGTATATTTTCTATTGTTTTGAGCTATGAGTATATAACTATAGCGCTATTCATTGTCCTACTTCTTTGCTATTCTTCTTACGGTTTCCATCATAACTTCCAGGTATATATGGCTATTTTGAGCCATGTTTTGCCATTCTTCATTTTTGCCATATTTCCTTTTTTTACTTCGGTCGTTTATCTGTTTCCTTTTCCTTGTGTAACTTTTGAGCTAAAGATTTATGTTCGCTTAAGATATAAGCTTATACGTCTTCTACTTTCTGAGATATACTATATCTTTTCTGGTTTCACAGCTATAGTTTTCTGCCATTTCTGAGTTATGTCCTTTATCGTTCTATTTCATACATACCGTGTTTCTTGAGCCCTATTTCTTTTGCCATACCAAAATATAATTTATATTGTATATGAACTTATTATTTTACATCAACAACATGCAGTTTTCTTCGTTCGCATTGCAATATCCAGAACTCCATCAAAAAATATAAATGTCGACATTCAATTTATAAACACTTTTTTTTATTTCTTTTCTTTAACTTTCTTATCAGGTCCTGGGATAAATTTTTTTATATATATATTTGACATTAACATTTAAAATACCAAACGATTTTATGAAAAAAAGGAAAAAAATACTCCAAGAGGTAAGAATCGATTTCGGGTAAATGACTTAAGTTCACCACTTTGGAGTGTTTTAAATTCTTTTGATAATGAACCAAGTGATTATTAAACATATTAGATAAAAACTAGTCGATTTACTTAATGACTTTTATGTCTATGTCTTCTTTTTTAATACGCTTTTTCGCCGTGGAAGTATTATAGAACTTAAATGATTGATATTAACTTTAATGAACATCATAATTCGATACTTACATCAAACCGAGTTACGTTCGATTGGAGTCATTGATTAATGCTCGAGTAGAGTGAGTGTAGGTCAAGGGTCGTGGATTTTACACGTCATGCACCAACAGCTCTTGGTTCCGGAGATGAATGACTGGTTCTCACTCAACAATAGAACGTATTTAATCTAGCCTGACGTCAGACTTTGAAAGATGAAAGGAATACGGGGTTCCTTTTTACCGTGAAAGTTTGAGCGTGCTGTTGTAATAACAATTGGTTGATTTGTTATGTTGGGCAGATGGTCATCGTTTCCGATTATCTACGCCTCACATGAATGAAATTTCCTGAATAACTTCATACTTATTAACATTTTTTTGTTATCTGGGATTAAAGCAGAATTGCCTTGTTGCTGATAACGTTTTAATGAAAGAACAGATGCAGCGAGTCAGCTTAACTTTCCAGAGTTTACCGTGAATACGCATGATGCACTTTTGTCTCTGCTGTCACGCACATTTTCGGGAATTTCGTCTTTTGTGTCGAGTTTTTGCAACTATGTTATCTATTTGTTTTACTTGTCGTTCGTTAGACAAGCATCTTGCCTTTATTGCAACGTGTCTTGCCAAGTATGAATCATTTGCCGTTACTGTTTTTGACAGTTTCTGACTCATGTCTTTATCAACTTTTTCCTTCGTGTGTCTTCAACATTGCCGATCCATAACTACAGAAGCGTATGAGCTACATCAACATTTAATTTAAAAAAAAATATATATATAAATATTTACTGTTTTCATTTCCATTATTTAATTCCCTCTGCGATAGTTAAAAGTATCTTAAGTTAAATTTATGTATAAGATCTTATATGAAACGCACAATTACGGAATAAATGTTTCACTATACATAGTAAAAAGTGCGAAAATTACCTTACATTCCATGCCATCCATTTTTATCAGCATGCTGAACAAAAGCACTTCTTTTATGTCATTCTACCCATTTATTACTTTGTTCATTCATTTCCCAACCGACCTTCTTTCCTAGATTTTTTTTTCTTTTGTATGTTGAACTAGACTTCTCATTTTCATTTTTATAACTTTTGTCCATCACTTGTCTCATTCTGTAAGTGTCCACCATTGATTTCTTTAGATATATTGTCCACTTGCTATATCCATTCTTCTATGGATTTATCCTTAAACTTGGTTTCTCTTTATCCCGAGATAAAAGCAGAAACGATACTTTTTCCTCCTTCGAAAACTTTTGCATAAAGTGGCATGGAAGAAAATCAGCAAAATCCATTTGCAAATGTAATGGCCAGAAGGATTGGAATATTTTTTTTATTTTTTTTTCATTCCGTTATATTATTATTATATATTTTTTTCTACAGAAGTAGAGAGTTTTAACTTAAATAAATTTTCGGTAGTCTCTAAACTTCTAACATACATTTATTGCTTTTAGCAAAATTAATTGTACTTAGGGAATGCGGAGAGAAGAAAAGTATAAAAAGGAATTTAATGCACACCATTCATCTATCGTTCTCAATTTAAATTTAAGAAAGTTAGAGCCATTAAAAAAAGATTTATATATATATATGAGCGAACAATTTCATTTGTAATCTGTATTAAAATTCAAAAGCTATCAATACATATGGGTTGTACGCTTGTCCTCGAATCTAGTTCTAAAATTGAAAAATAAAATTTGAGTGAAGGGATAAAGAGGATCAATGACAGAATTGATTGACTTCGTCTGCCTATATGTCTGCCTGTATGTCTGACTGGTAGTCTGCTTATAAATATGAAAGTTGTATTTTCCCTATTTATAAAACTACATCGTTTTAATTCGAATTAGATGAAATTACATGGTGATTATATATAATTATAGCATGCTCAAACTGGCGTAATTCATAATATAGATATAGAAAGAAAGCAAAAGTTAAGTGACAAGTAGATTAAGGTTTTTCTTTATGAATGAAAAGCTTAATGAACGACAAAGAGCTGCTTTTTTTACTTCTTTTTTTCTCAATTGCTAATGACTGTTTGCAAAGAGTTGTTAATTTCGTCTTTTTTTTTCCTCGTGTCTTTGTTTCGTTTTTTATCTTTTTGGATAGTAACCAATCTGTTCAATGTTATTTCTTTCTTGTTTGTTTTTAATTCTTTCTTCTTTGTCTTCCTGTTAAAGTTCAGATTGTTGTGGTATTTTCTCTGTAACATATAGTAAACTGTCTGAAGTACAGAAGAAATTTAATTTTTTCGTGTTGGCTTCAATCAAAATTCTATTTTCTTTTTATCTAAGGAAATCAAAGTAACTTAACGGAAAAACGGGAAAAAATTTCGATTTAATGAATCCTGTTTATAAATCTTTTTTTTTTTCCTTGCTGTTATTCTTTTCGTCTTCCGATTTTTCATTTTTTTTTCTTTCCGTATATTCATGTACATTAATATTTTATAATGGTTAAATCGTATTCACGTAACCTAATTTAAAATTTCTAAATTTCAATTATTCGCTTATAAAATTCAATATAATACAGCAAAGAATATTTTTTTATAGTCATAACGTAATTTTATCAGTCTGACAATAGCGCTGACAACTACTCGGTACAATGATGGCAAAGCAAAGCCATTAACGAAAATGCAAATTTACTTCCATAGAAATAAAAATTACTATATAATTTATATGGATTTCGCTATTGCAGAATGAATTTTCGGCTATAGACTCGAACCACGCTACAGAAGAATTAATAAAATTTTGCATAAACATAATAACGACAACAATGATTGTATTTGACACGCTAACGCAACTTCGAACTATTAACTGTTGCTGAGTAATACATTTTTCTTTTATTTATCTTTTTTTAACGATTAAAAACACCGTGTAGCGTTAAGACAACTCGGCAAAAACATCACTCAAATTTTGTGTTACTTCACAAATTTTTCACTGTTCACTTACTTTAACGGATATTGAGTTACTCCTACAATAACTGATGATAATTTTCTTTCTGGACCAGACGATACTACCAAACCCCTATTGTTAAAGCCCCATTGTGAAACGTATTTTTCCAACCGAGAGTTATTCTGAAAGGCACGAATTTACAGAACTGTAACTCAATAGTAACGCGTGCTATTAAGGCAACAAAGCGATCTTTTAAAAAATTGGCAAAGCGTACTTTACCAAGCATAATTACACATTTAAATAATTACAATAAGAGATTTATAATTAAGTAAATAAATATGCACATTTTTTTTATCTGGTGAATCCAATTAAAGTTTAATTTTTTCGAATATATTTTAAAATGTTTATAATATAAAAGATAAATTTATTTTTTTTTAATTCAAAAAAATATTTTAAAGAGAAATAAATACGGAAATTAAACAAGAGAAATTTTTGAAAACTATTAAACAAATTCTTTTTTATACGGCGAACAGTATCAAAAATCTGAGAAAAATTGATTTACATTCAGAGGTAAAAAAAAGAAAAGAAAAGAAGCAAAGAAAGAAATAAAAAGGAAAGAAAGGACGAAGCAATGGAAAACCTGAAAAGAAATTCATTTTGGGATAGATAAGAACACAAGAGATTCTGATTTAATTCAAGCTATAGAAATAGGAAAGCAAAGATAGTTAAAGTTGTTTGTCTTTCTCTATTATTTCCAACCAAATTGGCTTTGTTTTATTAGTTAGAAGTTATAAAAGGAATCGCGATTTTTCTTCTTTTTATTCGTAGTAGTTTAATCTTCTCTCTTTTCTAGACCTCAATATTTAATTTCCCAGTTGATTTAACTTATCATTAAAGAAAAGAATCTGATACTCTTTTAAAGTTTTTCGCTATTTTTAAATAATTAAAAAAAATTGATTTGAATATAACAAAAGATTGAAGGAAATTATTTTCTCTAAATATATTAATTTCGTTCAGTATTATCATCAAATTTTTATTTTTAGATTCTTTTTTTTTTAAGTAAATAATTCAATTGAATGAAATATTAATTTCATTCACTGAAATATATATATATAAAAGTAAAATACAAATAAAACTATATATATAAAATAAAAATATATAAAAAATCAAGACTGAGAACAACCGTTCTCAGTTCTGATTTTTTAATCATTTTTATTTTTAATATTTTTTATTATTTTTTCATGAATTTTTCCCGTTTTATTTTATTTGAATTTATATTTATTTAATTTCTAATGGGAAAATTTTTTTTAATTATTTTTTTATTCGTATATATTTCATATATATATTTCAAACTTGATTTTATTTTGATCATAAATTTTTAATATTTTTTTGATACTTTTTTTTTTTTTGTTTATCGAAAAAATTCGAATTTTTATATAACTTTCTTCATTTTATATTCTACGTACAAATAAATAACACGAAGAAAAACAAAATTAAATCATTTTGTATTATTTTTATTTTTATTTTTAATTTTAAGAACTTTCTATATTGTTTTTATTTTTCTTTGTGAATCTTATTTTTTCGTAATTTATAAAATATGTAAATAAGAGCTTTTCGAATTTAAACAAAATAATAATAATAATAATAATAATAATAATAATAATAACAACTTCAACTACTTCAAAAATAAAGTTATTATAATGATAAAAAGTTAAAAAAAAAGAAAAAAATTAGAAAAATTTCAAAATTTAAAACAGGCATTTTATTTTCACTAATAATTCTGATTTTTATCCACGAATTGTGGAGAAAAATAATTGTGTATAGAAAAACGTACAGATTATTATTATTCGAAATTTATAATAATTATAAATTCTTGTCAAGGAGATTTAATATTTCAATATATTAGACTATAAATATATATATATATTTTTTTATTTCTTAATTTTGTCAGTTAAGTATCCTTGGGCATCACAATATCTAAACAGACGTTTATTCCTAAATCTAGCTTTATTTAATGGAAGAATGGATTTCATTACTCTCACCAATAACAAAGTGTTTCCCTGGAGCAAAATGGCACACACTTTTTATTTCTATAGCGAAAAAAACACCAGGATAAAATTTTTCTAACATAAATAATAGAATTTTCATTTATATTATGTCGATAAAAACGATTAAAAAAAAAGAAAACTCACTTTTGATTTTTATAAGATCTCCCAACGTCTCTCAGCGTAAATAACAACAATAATATTTTTCTTAAATAGATAACTTCGTTGATTTACATCTTAAAGAATATTTTACGGAAAATAAGTCATAAAATAAAATAAAAAAGAAAAAATAAATTTAATTTACGTTTCGTCTTTTAATTTTCTTGAAGATAATTTTCTCCGAAAGTTTTTAATCGTAAAATATGATCAAAATATAAACAAGCTTCCTGCATTTATTTAATACGAGTCCATTAATTAAATTAAATTAAATTTTGAGTTTGTATTTTGTAGCTTAAAATTATATCATTTCTCTTGCGGTTTAATTTAAACTATTAATTAATTTTGATTTAAATTTTCTCGGTTTTATTTTATATATAATATTTTTTTTAAAAAAAAAAAAGCTTAATGAACGTATCGGGGACGAAAAATTCGTTATAAATATACGTATATAAATTTTATCCAATATTTTATTATTAATATAAATAAAAGTTTAGCTTTACTATATAATTTTCGTGATAAACACGTGTATTGTAGTGAAACAAACGTATACGCACACCATTAACTCGTCCTATCACATTTGTTAAACAACCTAAATTCTATAAATCACTAATGCAATTTAGTGAGGAGTCAATCACTCAACTGTAAGGAACAAATCCTAAAATTAATACACGTCAAATTATCAATAATAATAATAATAATAATCACGCAAATTAGAAAACAAAAAAAATGTAAATTTAATAAAAACTAATGCATCATTCTCGGGATTGCATAATTAGAACAATGACACCGTGTCGTACGTAACATGAACATGTGACACGACCTCATACTGATGATTGCTTTAACAATCCTGAGAATGTGTCTAGTAATTTAATCGGTTTAAATTCCTTCATCTTTCTTTGTCAAACCTTTTACAAAAGGTTGATTATCCGGGACCTTTTCCTAAAATATATATTATTCCTTCACTTGTAAAAATGTTTATTAATAAATATTCATTTTTATCTTCAAAATATGTGCGTTTGTTTAAGCTGATATAAATATATGAACTTATATATATATATTTCTCTTAAAAATTTTGAATTATTACGCTTATTCGTCAGATTTGCATTAAATATTTTGCGTTATTTAGTTTAATAAATTAGAATATTTTTCTTTATTTCCAATTTATTTATTCTATAAAACATATTTTTTTTCTTTTTACACTGTAATGCCTTTAAAAGTATGGCTTCGCTTCCACTTTAGACGATTTTGATTTTGATTTATTTTTTTATTTTTTTTCCACGAAAAACCAGAAGAAGAAAAAATTTTTTCTTCTTATCTTTCTTTAATCTTCTACTTACATTTCATAATACGGTTGAAATAATCTTGTTATCTTTTACATAAAGATATTCTATCCTATTTGTTTCTGTATCTTTCTTACGTTATATATCGATAAATGTGTGTGTGTGTGTATATATATATATATATTTTTTTTTTTCGGCACTTAAAATATTATACAGAATAATATAATTTTCTTAAATGATAAACAAAATAAATAAATGCTTATTCACAATCTTTAAAATTTAATATTTTCTTTCTTTATAAATCAATACTAAAATCGCTAGAATTACAGTTCTTAATTAAGAAAAACAAAGAAAAGGAATATAAAAAAAAAAAAAATCAGAAATTTTATTTGAAGAGAATAAAACAATTTCACCAAATGCACTATTTCAGCACTTTTTAAATATTACATTAAAATGCAAATGAACTAGAAGAAGAAAATAATTATAACTTTATAAAAATATTCATTTTATATAAGTTTTCATTTGGAAATTGAATTGTATTTTTTTTTTTCTTATTTTTTTCTAATTAAAATAATTATGCTTTATAATTTAACAAATTCAAGTTTAAAGTAGAAAATTGTTTGAAAATTTTATTAGTGGTTTAATTCAATAAAAAGTAAAATTAAAAAAAAAAAAGAAAAAAGCGAGATTAATTAAAATAAAAGAATGAATTTTTCGGTTGGTATTAAAATATTCAAAAGAAATAAAAACAAATGCTAAAAAAAAAAATCTCTTAAAAAATTGTATTTTTAAGAAACTGAAACTTTTGGTTTATTATCTATTTTTAACAAAATTAAAGATAATTAATTAAAATTGAATATCAAAAATAATAATTCTGATAACATATAATTTTTTTTTTTTAATTTTAATTATTGAAATTGAACTTTTTAGCATGCGAAAAATATAAAAAGTTTTGTCATTTATTTGGTAAAATTGTTTCATTTGAAAATAATCAGAAAAATTATCATGTTGGTTTACATTTTCCTTCATAATTCTATTGTACAGTTTAAAATATGACAATTTTTATTTCTTCTGAAGTAATCTAGTTAATTTAATTTTTGCTTTTCGTGTCTTCTATTAATTTTTATATTATTTTTTGTAAGAATAAAACATATTTATTTCATCAAATTTTAATTATAATATTCAGTTTAAAACCGAGTAAAATGAGAAATAAAAATTACGTCATATTAAATTTGAGTTCTTTAAGGAAATTTTCAAAGTTGTAATTTTCCTGACGTTTAAAAACAAACAAAAAAAAAGTAAGTGAAATTAAATAATTGTAAAATCTGTTAAGTGTTAAATGGTTAACAATTTGAACATTCTGTTTGAGAAAATAAATAAATAACAAACAATGAAATTCCATAAAATAAAGCTTTTAAATAGAAATTAGAGATAAAGTTTTATATAAAAAATTAATTTGATAAATTACCGTTTAAATTTTTTACTTCTAGACTATAACAACACTAAAAATCAATAACAAGGAAAAAAATAAAATAAAAAATAAACGCCAAAATAAATTCAACAAACTTGTTAAAAACTTTACCCTAGAGCAAAATAAAAATAAAAAAATATATAATATATAGGACTATATATATATATATACACTTAGGAACTTTAATTTCTTTCAGTTCACTAGTCAGTCAAGTTGTGATGCCAAACACGTAATCTTTTCCCCCACCCTGAAAAGAAAAGTATCAGTGATATTAAGTGAAGATCAGTTGGATGTGTCTGTTAGTTACCATTGACAACCGCGATACCTGACTCATGAACGCAATAACCTTTTTTTTTTATTTATACTTCTTTGTTTTTCTTGGCAAGTTGAAAAGAGAAAGTTTTTCTTTTTTTTTTTTATATAGAAACAATACGGGATTTACTAAGCTAAAGTGCAGAAAGTTATTGGTAACTTTGGCCGTTTAAGTCCTGTTCGGTTGGGCCATTCGCTGAGAAGGGAAAATCTCCTGGACTAAATGGCTTCTAACACTTCACTGAACACTGTCACAATGCTTTATACGCTTCGTATATGTTACGGTGTAGAAGCTAAGCTTTGATTCTCTCCGACTTGGAGTGATGTCAGTCAATTATATCGAGTCGTTATATATACTTTTAACCCGAGATTATTGCATTTTTTTTTTGATGAAACAAACTGTAAATATTTTATACTTTGTTCAAATACACAAAAGCTACTTTAGAAAAAGAAATATATATAAAAAAAAAATTGCGTAAAATAACACTAATTAAGAAAAAAAAAACTCGAATTTATCTGAAGCGTCACGAACCGAAAACAAAATTTTATTTATAAACTACGTTTAAATGCAACGTTGATGTTTAATACTATTTTTAATTAAGACATAAATTTTATAAGTTAAAATAAATTCGAACAAATTTATAATTATTAGCATAATTAGTTTCTACGCTGCATATTTTTAATGCCCCTTCGTGTTTTAAAGTAAATTGAAAATGCGCTCAAAATGAATTAATTTATATGATTATGACGTTTTATTGTTAACGAAGTAAATGAAAATAATAAAAATAGTAAATTAGCATTCTAATAATGATCGAAACTTAAAACTGTTTTAACTTTTATTGAAAATTTGATACAAAACATTTATTTTTTATTGTGATTAATACGGAATCTTATACTGTACTTTGAAGTTTTATACGAACTCGACAAATTTTCTTGCTATATGTTTAGTAAAAAAACATTAAATATATAATTTTGAAACTGAATATAAATAAATAAATATATAAGTTATATATATATTTATCATATATATTATATAAAATATAAATTCAGTCGAGATATGTAGTGATAAATAAATAAAAACACTATTATATAATATGCAAAGGATAATGCAAAGATTTTTAATATTGCCTTCAAAAATGAGAGGTATTAGCGAAAGATGAAAAGAAGATTTCTATCAGATATCATATCAACAAATACATTATTTACGGCTCAAAATAAGATGTGTACAGCTCTCTTCATGTCATATACTGGACAAGACAGACTCTTTTACTATTAAGATTCGTTTTCGACGAATTCACTATCGCTCGGACAGAACCGAATCCATAAGAGATTAAATTATGTATGGATCTAGTTGGTTCGACAAAAGAATGATCACAAACCAATCCCCGAATTTCCTTTGAGAAGAAGGAAACCATTCAAAGATAGAATAGGCAGTAAAGTACTTCGATTCTTACTACTACTTTCTCTGTTTCTATTATTCTCTGCTTTTTGTAATCAAAAATATTTTTCGACTTAGTTTTATTTCAAAATATTCTTCCTTTCTCGATTTTTTTTTTAATCTGCGAAGTTCTTTTTTTTTCGATAAAAAAAAAATAATAATAATAAATCTATTTTCTTTACGTCTAAACTCGTATTTCCACGTATTAGCAAAGGAAAATTAAGTTTAATTTATGATAATTAGTTTATTTTACTAATTTTATTATCTTAATGATAATGATGTTTATAAATATTATCAAAAGATAAATTATAATTGTCTACATAATAACGTCACACACACACACACTCACATATATATATAGTCGTCAGTATAAATGAATAAATGATGACGAATACTTAATTATATAATAAGCCTAATAGATGATAACAAATATTGAAATATTGTTAAGAATTGTGATTTATAATGCAATTTCATCTTTGTTTCAAAACAATTAATGAAAAAAATCATTCAAAAATGCAATAAAAGCTATCTTGATACTATATAGTACATAAGAGACGACAAACTTGCCATTATCTTTATTAAAAACATCCCCATTTTTTTCTATTAATGATTGTGGCTCAGCTAGGAAAGTGCAAGAGAGTAATTGCACCCTTTTCTACTAATATTTGTTCATTGATTATTATTTATATAGTAGATTCTATTGATATAAAACAATCATAATCAATAAAATATACATAATTTTGTGCATTTTTGCATTTCAGTTTTATTCAAACAGCATTAGATATTTCCTAATTTTTTTTTTTTTTTTTTTATTGCACCCTCTTGTTATATTTCTGTAATATTATGTTTTGTTTATGTTTTTAATAGGCACATAATCAATTTATGGTAATTATAGTAATTAGTTAATGTTTTCTTTATGAAGTAGCGAATTATTTTCAACATTAATTATATAAATTTATGTTATTGTTACTTTACAATAAAATCAATAAAATAAATAATAATATAATTTAATTATTATTTTTAATATTTTAATATGCTTAGTATTTATAACTCCGAAATTTGATAGAGAATATTAAATTTTGGATTTATCCGCCATCTTTAAATACGATTTAACGATCGTGTTTCAAAATGGCGGATATAAGTAATAATTTATTATTGTGTCTAATCCGCGGTATTACGTTTTTTTTTTATATTTCGATATATTTTATAGCAAAAGTGATATTTGATTGATAAGGAATGCAATATTTTTTAATATAATTTATTGCCTTTTAACAGAAAACAGTCTTAAGAGTAAAATATTATTATAAAAATTAATAAAACATAACATGTTAGGATGAAAATAAATTATAATCCAGTTAAAATTTTGCGAAATATATTTTCTGATACTTATAACAAAATTTAAATATTCAAAACTTGGGCATGTTATAGAAAATAATTTTTTGAGTTTATTGTTTATTTGATTTATGTATAAGTATTTAGATCTCTTTCGGCGAACTTGATTATTATTTCACTTGCAAAACAATATAAATTATTTTTTGCTAATATTTTTCTTATTATAATTAATTAATTAATTGATATTTTCAGTATACAAAATTAAAATTGTGTAGGATTAAGAGTCTTTTCTTTATAATTCAATTGTTTTCTTAACCAAAGAGTGGCGTTGAGATAATTCTAATAGATTGTTGTGAAAGTAACTTTATTGCGCATATTAATTAATACAAATAGTTAATATGCCCTAAAGTTGTTTCTACAACAGTTAATTTTACTTAGTTAACTAGTGTTATCTCAATCATTGCTCTTCAGCTGAAGAAACAATTAAATTATAAAAAAATCTTCAGCATATAAGGTTCCAAGTTTTAGTTGTCAGTTTATTTGTACAAATATTCTCAATTAAGAATTGTTTATTTTGTATTTATAAAAGAACTGATAACATTTTTATGTTTCTTCAGATGGATACCATTTTTCATTGCTCCAATCTGATTATTGCTAATATTAATATAAAAATTATAAAAATTACAACAAAATCTGTTTAAAATAAAAGAAAAAAATCATCAGCTTACAATTCTGAGAAAAAAATTCTTTCATACGAATTTTTATATCGTATTAAATATCTTTTTTTTTTTTAAATTCACGAATTACATTTTTAATTTCTTTCGATAAATATCGAAGAATAGTTTTACACTGAGAAATATTTAATAACAATTCCTTGACCATTTTATTTGTACTGTACTTTTATTTTACTTAAAAAAGCAATTTTAGACAGTATTGAATAACATAGATTAAGAAAATATTAATTTTTTTTTTCTTTTGCTCTTTTCTTGAAACTCTAATGGAGAATTGGCATTGTGTAAAATCTATATCGATGCTTAGAGGCAAAAAGATTTTTTATTTTTTTTTATTTTTGGCGATGCCAGTAATGTTTAAGTGCATTAAAAGCAGTGAAAAACAAGATGAAATAAAAAACGAATAACGTAAGAAATTTGTAAGTTTAATTTTGCAAAAGAAAATAATAAAAAAGAAAAAGAAGATAAGTTGGAATATATCGATTTTATTAGGAATTTATACTTTTATACAAAAAAAAAAAAAAAATTAAAAAACTGAAAGGATATTGATCTTGCTCTTGATTTTCTAAGCACTGATTCCATCAATTTACTCATTAAAATTTTTATTAAATACAAAAATTAAATAATAAAAAATTATAATATTATATCAGGTAAAAAATATTATAATAAATAATGCGGTGAAAATACAAAATTAAAGTTTTAAAATAATTTTAATGAAAATATAAAGCGAATTTTTCGTGAAATTTTCTTGTATTAAATAAAGTCGAGAACTAGTTAAATCAGATAGAATGATAACACTCGAAGAAAAATATTTTTAGTCTAAAGTAAACAGTGGAGGATTGACTTTCTCTTTCAAGAGGGATGGAGGAAGCACGCCATCTGCTGGTAGAAGGCGTAACTTAGTTAGGTAGGAGGTTTACTTAACGACTGTAATTTAGAGGGGTTTGGTATTATATATGACAAAGGTTTTAATTTATGACTGCTATATCACATCACTAAACACACTTTAGGATATTCTATGTTTAGACAAGAATAACATAATAGCCCGTTTTGTCTTTTGTTAACTGCAAAACTTTTCCTAAATTTATATATCGGTAAATATAAGAGAATTAAAGTATAGAAATTTATTACGAAAACAGCAAAGTTTTTAGTTTATTCTTAAAATAAATTTTTATTAATACTTATTAAATTTTATATATACGTACATATATATACTGTATTTATAAGTTATATATGTAGACATGAAAGGATAATTAATGGCTAAATGTATTGTAGTTATTAAAATTATGGCGATAAATGTGATAAAGACTTAATTAAGAGGATATTTTTAGATTTTGTCGCACGATTGTAACTCAGTAAGAGGAGAAAAATCGCAATTTCCAGGTTATAACTTTGTTTATGAAATGTATTCGTTCGTATGGTTGGAATGGCAGAAAAAAAGGCGCTTGTTGTGCCGGTTATTAATTTTAAACATGGATTTTATTTTCGTTTAATTTTTTAACGATTACTAAAAAATTAAAGAAGAAAAAATATATTTTTGTGTTATTTATTTCAGTTTGATAGCAACAAATTCATTTAAATTGTTAATGGTGCGTGTCGCAGAGGAAAGGAAACGAAGTATGTAAGTTGTAAATTATTGTTTTCGTTTTTAAATAATTAATGTGTTTATCCTTGTATAGTTATGAAAACAAAATAATGTTTCTTTAAGTTTCGAAATCCTTCAGGGCTTCGTTACGTCCTCTTTAGAAAGCATTTTTGTTATATTTTCTTTTCTTTTTTTTTGTAATGGGTTCCGGTTTCTACGAATAAAAGCATGTAACTTGATGTTTAATCTGCTTTTGATCGTTATTTAAAAATTAGGACACCTCTCTTCTGACTCACGTTGGATGTCATTTTTTTATTCCCCTTTCTCTTCCCGCAAAAAAAAAGAGTCATTAGTGAAACTAAAGAATTTTTTCTTAGTTTGATCAACATTCTATGACCGAGTACAAACAACTTTACTGCCATTAATGATACAAAAATGAGTAATTTCGGGTATGGTCCGTAGAAGTGAACGAATAAGAAAGCCAATCCTGTGGGCGAAGGAGTAAATTTGGGATGAACTCTAATTTACAGCAATCGCATGCACCCTGGGGGACATTTGGCAATTATAATACTACTCAGCTACTCTGTACCCTAAAAGCAACTATGGGGTCCATTAGCTGTGGTTGTAATTTGCAGGAAAATGCCATTAAGTGGTTCCTAATACCGAACAATGTGTGCTTTGTGGGTATTAGAGATTTTCAATTGTAATGCTTTAGTAACAATGGAGAAGATGGATTGAATTAGTCATTCGCATTTTACGCTATTCAATTTCCCTCCTTTTATCAATAGCGTGAAAATTTCACGTTGTTAATTCGGTAAGAACTAATTAAAAGGATAAAAACTGACAAATTAATAATTTTTCGTGCGTAAAATTGTAAAATTTTTTATTTTATTTTTAAAGTTTTAATAGACTTAAGAGAGATTATATTGCATTAAAATAAAGAAAATGTCATTCTTTCTTTCGGAATACCTGAAAATGTAGAAAATTACATAACGAATAGCTAAATTTATTTTATTTTTATTAGAAAAAATATTAATTGGATTTATTTAACTAGATACGCATTTAATACCATAAAATATCTAACAATAACCATGTTGTTTGCAAATGAATTATCTATTATCTCATAATACCTCCATAATATGAATACTGTTTCCACTTAAATAATTATCACGTTTATTAATATTATAATAGAATAGATAATGTTACGATATAATTCGATAATAATTAATTCTTGTAATAATAATAATGATGATTCAAATAATCGCTATCTAACTTTATCTGTTAAGATTATCGTCTCAGATTGAAATATCATTATTCTAGTTCCTAGTAATAATATTAAAGTTTCTTTCAATGGAACGGGCGAAAGATATTCATCCGATCAATAATACATTTTTATGATAATTAGTTTGGATAACTTTTACATAATTAAACCATTAATGGCAATTAATTTTTGATAATGCAGATCGCTAGATAATTATTTTGATAATTAGAATGAAATTGAATTTTCAATCATTAACCTTAGGAAAGATTACTTTTAGAAAATAAGTTTTATGCAAGTTCAATTTAAATCGAGATTATAGCAGGATAATGATGATATTAGATAATTATGATTTGGAAGTTTTGAATTAGATCTATAAATTATTTTCCTATTTTTTTTTTTTATTATGACATTTGAACTAAAAAGAGTATCTTTCGGAGTTAGTTCAAGATTGTTACAAGAAGTTCTAGTATTTTCTTTATATATTTTTTTATTTTTTTTTTTTACCAGCAAACCAGCAGCTGGTAGAATTCACGGATGGAGAAATTGGATCTTTTTTGATCACAGTTAGCGACACTTGCGACCACAGCTGCTACTAAAATCTACTGGATTGAAGACGTCATCTGTCAGCACCAGAAACTTGAAGAGGATAAGGAGGATGCAGAAAAAAAAGAGTTGAAAGAACCCGACAACTTGCGATGGAATATTGATAATTATATGTGATACCAGATACGAATTCCGTGCCTATTGTGATTCCTTTCTTAAGGTAAAAAAAGAAGAAAAAAAAACCCTTTAAGAATATTTTTCAAATTAATTTGAATATTTCCTTTCCTTTATAATAGTTAAATTGCGTTATTACGCATAAAAATATATAAATTTACTTAGGTTATGAGAAAATTGAACGACAACTCTTCATATTATGCAATTTTAATAATTTATAACTTGAATATAAAATTTTATTTCTAAGCATTTTTCTTACACTGCAACTAATAAATTCAAATAATTCAAAAGCAATATTTTTTAATGCAAAATTAAAAAAAAAAAAAAAAAATCAAGTCCCGTTTCACAACTGAAAATGTGATTTTAAAGCCACATTTATAGATTCAGTAATAGTAATTAATCTCACAAAACGTAAGAATTACATCTGTAAAATTTATCATATTCAAAAAGGAAAGTTTTCGTTCAAACTAAAGGAGATAAGTATCAAAACAAGTTAAGAGAAACATAACAATTGCTATTAACATATTTAATATCTATCGTTCTATAACAGAATGTCTTGAAATGTCAAGTAAAAGCAATAATTCAATTATTTGGTTATGCTTAGGGAGTGAAGATGCCATGTTCACTTTGTAGTTTATCGTACAATTCTCAGGTCGATGACTTAACCCGATTAGCTCTTCCTCTGTGTATCCCTGTCAGAAGATAAATGGATTGGATGATAGGAAAGAGTGTCTTGACAGAGTCACTAACAGAGTGTCCACTGGATGTATATTTTATGTCATCTAGTAAGTGACAGTAGAAAGACCTGAAGTTGTGTACATCATCTCATATTTTCCAATATTATTAACACGAAACCATTAGGAATACCTAACTCTGATAATAATCTCTAAACGCGTTTGCTTACGAAGATCAGAAATTACAATTTTGTTTCCACTTTTCTCGTTTGTTTAACATGATAAACATGTTTTAAAATTGTATTATGTAAATTTAAGTTCCATCTGATTACATACGTATTGTGAGATGAAGATAATTTTCTTTGAAGTGAGTCGTATCTAGATATTTTTTTTACGAATTATTTATACGAATTTTGAAAATTATTATATTATAAAAAAATAATTACTGTATTTCAACTGATGTAATAATTATAAATATTTAAACATACAAACTGCTTTCTTTATATTTTTGATTATTAAACACATAAAATATTTATTAAACAGTATTTAAAAATAAATAAAATAAATAAGTAATTTAATTTATTTATTCAAAACAAATGACAGTCACAAATTTAAGAATAATTTTTATTTTACAAACTGTTTCAATTGCTGATCTAATAAGCGAAAAGATAAAAAAAAAAAAAAAAAAAGGAAGGAAAGTAACTGAAAACATAATAAATAAGTTAAATTGTGTGTTTCAGTTTTTCTGTATGAAAGAAAGCTAAAGAAAATTATATTAGAATATAAAAAAATGGCAAGATAACTGAAAAATTTAAGGTTGCTTAATATCATAGAATATTTAATTCGCATAAAAAATTAATTTTCGATGTAAACAAATCCAAAAAAATAATAATAATTTTACCAATTTAATTTCATTTATATAACCATCTTTATAATCCGATAGCTTAAAAGAGTGAAAAAAATTTACGGATTTGTTATTTATTATGCTTGTTTAAATATCATTCTCAAACGTTTAATTTCCAAGCATAAAATTACAATTTTAAGAATTTTAATTCAAGTTTATTTTAATTCCGTGTGGATAAAAGTAAATTTAAGTCATCAAAAAACATAAAAGTTTTATTTAGTTTCCTTTCTGTGGTTTTTTTTCCTTTTCTTTTTTTTCCTGAAAAACGTTCAAAAAGTCAAGTGGCTATTTACATGATAATTTTCCTTAGAAGCAAAAACTAGTTTTAAAAAACTCAACAGGGGAAAAAGTTACAATATTCGTTCCTGTTGGTTAGTTGCGTGATCAGAATTTTAAGAAGTGTAGAATCCTAACGTACGAGAAAAAAGAACAAGGAGAGAGAAAATAAGAAAGAATAAAAAAAAAAGAAAAAGTTCTTATGTGTTAAGAAATGTTAAAATCAGTCAAGGTACTTCATTGATTTAACTGAAGTAAAAACAAATTTCGTCTTCATTAATTTAATTTATGTAATTTCTACAATTTCGACACATCTTTCATTTTCGTTATAATTAAAATTGACTACATAAATAAAAAAGTTAAAAAAAAAAGTTGTCATTGCAAATTATAAAATTATGAATTTTCTAAAATAAAGTCGCAGAGAATTTTAAATTTTAATAATAAAAAAAATTTCGTGAATAAAATATAATTATTTTTTCTATCGAACTTCAGTAACAATCATCAAAATTTCTTGGTTATGCAATTTTTTGAGAAGTTGATACTTTTTTGTTCACTTAATCGTAACTATATTTTTCTTATTTTGTTTTCCTTCCGATTTCAAAAGTAGTAAGATATATTTTTACAAAATATATCATATTATCTTCCTTTTCCAATTATTTGTTGATTTTGCAAGTTTCCAGATGTAACTTGTAGCTTTGAGGAAATTTTATATGTTCCCAGAAGAGTCTTTGTTTGTTTGAACACTGTAGAGTTCTCAAATAAAAATTCTAAAAAATCAAATGTTTTGAAAAGCAAAGAAGAGAGAGAGAAAAAAAGGATTGATTCGATATAAATTAAGTATTAAATTTGTTTTTTAATGACAATAATCAATTCGCGATAAAGTAATTAGCCGAAATATAAATTCCAAAAAAAAGATATTTAGTATCTTTGAAGCATTAAAAAACTTTTTATTGTTTAAATTCAGTCATCGGACTTAATAAATAACGGAAAACGTTGATATTTTAGCGATATAAATTAAATTAAGAAAGTAACTCACATTAAACGCTCCAAATCGATTTTAATTATTACATTAAATAATCACTTTCAGTATAATTACAATTAAGAAAAAAAATTTTCACATTTTTCAAATAATCACTGAAACAGACACTTTTTTAAAAAATAAAAAAATCAATATCTGAAATATACAATTAAACGTAATTAACATTTTGGAAAAAAGTACATTAACATAAATTTCGTAAATTTATGTATATAAAAAATTAAAGAAGAAACGCAAACAAAAAAAAAAAAAATTTTGAAACCTAATAATTTAAAATAATTTTGGGAAGATAATTTAAAAATACCAATTTTTGAAAAATATTCAATTTTCGCGATTAATTACGAAACTTTTAAAATTTTCCGATAGATTAAGAGAAATATTTTTGTATTAAACGTAATTGAAACAGAATTAAAAACAAGAAAAAAATCGTTATATTTATATACCTGTGGAAAAACTAATCAGGAAATTTCGAAACCAAAAATAATTAAAATGAAAGATTTCTAACTCAAATCAAAGACTCTTCGCCGGAGGATTGTTTAATTAACTAGGTGGGACTGAATTCATTTGCATATTTATGGTTATGTATTGGTTCATCTCTTTGTCATCTCTTCAAATTCGTCAGTGAGCGAGGAGGGAAAGACATTTATTTTCTTTATTCAAATCTATTAATTTGCCAATTTACATAATTTATCTCTAAGAGTCTCAGCTGGATAGTTTTTATTTGCATATACTAATTGACGGATTAAAAAGTCCAATATTGAAGATGAGTCACGATATTACCATAAGTGAATCTATGGAACGGTTATTTAGTCTGAGATGAGCTAATGAAAATCTAATTCAATTTTAATGAAAGAATATTTCAAATTATCTCCAATGAAGCGTTTATTATAGTTAATAATTTATGAACTAGTGCGCGGAATAATATAAGAATTAATACGTGAAAAGTAAAAATGATGATAAATCTGTAAATTATTTTCCTTTTTATATATGCGAACAACATCAATAGAATATTCAAAAGAAAATCGAGAAGTGTGTGTGTGTGTGTGTGTGTGTGTGTGTGTGTGTATGTGTATGTGAGAGAGAGAGAGAGAGAGAGAGAGAGGAGGAAATAATTCTATTTTTAACTTTAAATGCTTTTAAAATACGACTTATATTATTAAAGTCGAAAATTGGTGCTAAATATTATTTATTTTTTTAACGGAACGTTTTCTGCATTTTAATATTTTAGCTATAACTCTTAAGTAATATATTCTTTCGGAAATAGAAAAATATTTTTCCATTGAAAATATTACTTACATCGACCCAGAAAGGAAAAGACAGAAAACTAATAGAAAAAATAGCACTTCAACGTTGATATTTGGAAAAACTTTTCTACCTTTGGTAATAAATCAGTTAAAAGAGATTTCAAATTCTCTACTGTCATGCACTCTTGTGGCAGAACAAGGAAACTAGCTTACTCGATTTCTTACAACAGCAAACAGAAAGCCTTCTGTTGTAAGCCATTAATGCGAAATACAAAGCCGCACCAACCTTTCACTTGTGAGAAAGTAGTTGAAAACCTATTTATAATAGTAATAGTAATAATAATAATAATTTACAAATTTGTCTTAAAATTATAACCACAGTTATAACTTAAGAAACAATTTTTAAATTTAAATACACGAACCGTAGCCTGTAAAGCACTCTTCACTGCACAAATCAGTAGTTGCGTAACAAAGACAACTTATCAGAGATAATTTTTCTATACAGTACTTATTAAATAATAAATAAAGTTATTTTTATGCGATTTTAGTAGTTATATGATCATGTAATGTTTTAGCATGTAATATTTTACTATAAATTTATAACCTATCCACAATTTTTGATACAAAAACCGGGAGGAAAGAAATGATTCCGATGTGTCGCATTTAGTAACTCGACAGTCAATTTTCCCGAGGCAACAAGCAACGTAATAGCAATCTATTTGAGATGGCGATAAGTTTGAGTCATTTACCACTTTTGTATCTCCCATTTTCAGCTTGAGGCCTGCTGAGATAGACTTTAAACGACTTAAAAATACCCGCGAGCAATCAAAGATATAACAAAACAATAGAAAATTAAAGACGTACATATAAAATTGAAGTTTCTTAACAATTAACACAAACTATTCTTTTTATGAATCTAAATTAGTTTTCTTTCATGTAATTTTCGAGTAATTTCGCTAATCTGACTATGCATTTTTCGGTTAAAAATAATAATAATGTTAGCATTTTGTTAATGCCTTATAAATAAGAAAGAGCGTTAAGAAAAACCATAAGAAAAACAACGGTTTATTTATTTATTTTTAGTTAATCTGATACATTGTTAGAAAATAAAATAGGAATAAAAATAAAATTCACCACCTGCGAGAAAAAATAAGAGATAAAAATCTGAAAAAATAAACTTTATTCCAAATAAAATTAGGGAAAAAATCTGTAGCACCACTAGAGGATTATTTTAGTTCCAAAAAACAATATTATAGATATGCCTCGAAGCAATACATGCTGAATCCGAAATCAAGTCTGGAAGTGCTGACATCTCCACTGAGATCTTGGTTTATGTCATAGGAAAGACAACATCTTCGAGTGACATCTAACACAACATCCCATGCATTAGAATGGAAACTGTTTCTTGTGATTGGTTTAGTGAAGTACATCGTTTCCAAAAATATTACATTATTTTTCAAAAATAAATAAATATAAAAGAAATTTTCATATATAATAAAATAATCTATACTATAACAGAAATATTTCATGATTACTGTTAAATTTAATTTAAATATTTACGAAACTTTGCTTGAAATTAATATTTAGAAAGTGTTTCTGTAAATATTATATTTTATTAATTAACTTTATGGTCAAAATTTTAGGACCATTAAGAAATTTTCTTGATACGAATCTCATTTTAAGGTATTCTTAAGGGGATTTTATATTTGGAAATACTTTATAGTTTCCTACTTAGATGATACCTAATATTAGCTGGGTATACATTATTGTAATCTTTTTATTCCCTAAAGTACATCAACTGTTTATCCTGTTGGAAACATTTGTGCTTTAACTACATCTCATTATCTCCTTAATACTGCTTACCTGATACTGGATCGGTCATTTTCGGTCTCTTTTTTTTTCTTTTCTTGAGAATTAATTTTGCTTTAATGCACAAAAAAATGTGACATTTGGTTTAATCATGCTTCTTCATCGATAAATAGGTATTCATCATTCACAGAAAGTGAATAGAATATTTTAAATTAAAAATTACTTTTTTGATATTCGTAAGCAAAGATGATGGAAGTTTTATCATTTATATGTGATCAAATGCTGAAAATTTTTAATTTATCCGTATATTAATGAATTTTTTTTTATTTTTTATTATCTGAGGTATTTTATAAAAGTTTTCTTAATACTTTAAACTATAAAGCTATAAAAAATCGATTTAAATGAAACTTTCTCTCAATTTTTGAGAATATTTTAAACATGTAAACTTTATAAGAAATTTTATCATGTTAATATTTCGGACAGACCAAAAATTTAACCTTTCAAAAATATTTCTCGTATAGCAAATCCAAAGCTATCGTATCGATTATCGTCTTCAGGATTTAATAATAACTATGAAGCATCAGTTGAGATTCCTGATGTCATATTGTTCATCTGCGAACATATTCAAAATGATTGACCACGATTGTTCCAACATTAAACATATCTATGTTGGCATTTACGTCATGAATGTGTTGACAGAAACGTCATAGACTTTATACCATACCAGTCAAACTAATTGAATATTGGAATATTGTGGAAACATCTGCATTATCCCACATTATCATATATTCAATCTCATTCGGATTTGCATCTCATCGAATTTTATATTTTTCGACATTTTTAAGGGAAGAAGAAGAAGAAAAAAAAATTTGCTGAACTGATTCAATTTTTCTTCAAACTTTTCGATAATTCAGTTTTTAAAATTGACCCTTAAAAATAGATTTTAAAATCGAATTTCCCCCCCTTTTATCGAGTTAAAATAAAATATGGTATGCAAAATTTAATTTGGATTTTTTTTATTATCGCACTTTCTTAAGTCTTTTTTTTTTTTTTACTGTTTTCGGTGCAAATGATACAGATCATCTTAAAGATAGGATTAAGTTCTTTAACAATCTTACGAAAGAATTTTGCGAAAACTATTAAATATAAACAATAAATAATTTAGCTTGAAATTCGATAAATCGTGAGAAATATTTAACAAAACTTTTTATTATTATTTTTCCTATATACTGAGATGATATTTTATACATTTTTATTATAATTTATTCAGAATTTTGCATAATAATTCATGGTATTGGATTTTAATATCGATCTTAATATGATTAACTATAATTAACGCCGAACCAATTCAATTACAATTAAACCTTAATATTATTATACGCCGGACTAAAGAAAACAACATTATAATTAACTTATCCAAATGAAGAAGTAATGCATTAGTATAGGAAACTTTTGAAGAACTACATTATATTATATATAGAAAAATATCAAGTATTTTTTTGGAGTAATATATGTTCATAAGATTCCAAAATTGTTCTTTAGATGTGAAGGATGCTAGTAACACAAAAGGGGTGGAAGCTATTGACATAGAACACTCAGATTTTAAAGAATTCGTTTCAAAAATCGATATACACTACTTTCTTCTATTGGGAATTGCATATTATTGTGTGTTTGTTTTAAAAATTTTTGTCATTATATATTCTTATCTTTCCTTTAATTCAATATGCCAATTATTGAATAAATAATAATAATATTATTATAAATATTTAAACTGTTCCCTGAAGAATTTAATTTATCAAAACATTAAATTCCTTTTAGAATTTGTTTTGATGAAAAATTCTTTTTAATAAAAGTATGAAATCCCAGTTTCAATTATTTTTAAGGACTTTTCGTGATGCTTTATAAAATCTTCAACAATTTCTTTCTTTTATATATATATATAAGGAAGAGAAAGATTTCTGTAGATTCTTTATTAACAGAGATTTTAGAATATTTTTTCAATTAAATTAAATTTCAGTATAATAAATAGCTAAAGTAGTAATTTGGATTGTCGCATAAAATAAAATGCATTTTATTTATGGTTAAAGTATTAATCTGATAAGACGAGAAACTGAAAAAAAAGAGAACTTCATGTTATTGTTTGAAAAGTGGAAGATATTTGTTGATTATTTTCCTGCTTTAAACAGTAACTAAGATTAATATACGCAAAAGACCTTAATATAATTTATTTTCGTAGTAAAATCTTATTAAGATGTTTTCGGCTGACTGTATGTGTTGAGAAATAGCTCTTAGATTGTTTCTATAAAAATGTGTTCATGAAATATTTATCATCATTAATAGTTACATTTTCTTTATGAAATTATAATTTTATTAAAAGGTTTAACTTATATTTCAAATTAATGTCCGTTTTTTTGATAATTAATTCTTTAAAATTACATAAGTAATCGGGTAAAAATTTTTACTTTATACATCTTTCACGTTTCTCTTTCTCTCAGTTGACAAGTTGCACTTACAAAAAAAGCACTTTTTCCTGTGACAGTAGAGTGAATAAGTAAAAAGAAAACTGGATGTTACAAAGAAGACTACCAAACAAGAAATGCTATCATAGAGAAAAAAGATCAGATATCGCCAAATATGTTGCAAAGACGAAACAGATTCGATGTCTGAAGTAGGAAAAAAGAAAAAAAGAATAATAATAAAACTCGGAAAAATTCTACACGAATTCGTGATATATATATATAGAAAAAAAAGAAATCATTTTTATCATTTCTTATATATTTATTTAAACGGAGAAACTTAAACACAAGTGAAAATTCTAAGAAAAATTTAAAATTAGAAAAATATTGATTTCTAATTTGAACGTCTAGCAGTTGTAAACAAATATTCTATTAAATTCTTTCAAGGTATGTTTTTCTTCAAGTAATGTAATATTCTAAATACATCTGAACATCCGAAATGCACTTAAATATAAATTTCTCGTCTACTCAAAATGTATTTCCTTCCGAGAAGAAAAAAATTAGATGTACAAATGACGCAAAACTACTACTAAAATCTCTTTTTAAAAAATGTTCATCGGAAAAAGAAAATGGCTTAAATTTCTATAACAAACTTTACATTGTTAAGCTATTTTTTTCGGAATAAAACAAGAAGATTATTCTCTAACAGTGTAACCACATACCTTTGATATGTAGTTAGTAAACAACTAAGGAGAAAAAATACTAGGAAAAAAATCCATCACATAATAGAAAAATAAATTAAAGCTATTAAATTAATTGAAAAGCAAACCGATACCGTAGAATTAAAGCAACACCTATCTTTATGGGTCTACAAGCTATTTGCAATCACTCCAGCTTATCAAGCCTCTCCTGCTTATTCTAGAAACTAGCACCACTAAAATTCAGCATGGAGACTGAAGATAAGGCACAGACA